>CM076581.1:1597132472-1597278481 GCA_034641835.2 Pinus albicaulis
AAAATTTTGTTCACGGATGGAGGATAGGGGGTCTCATTACGAGCCAGCCTACCATGTTCATAAGGTTGTAAGAAAGTGACATTCCCATTATGGCCACCACACCAGGGTTATGATCCATTGGATAGTCAAATTATCCTTGGAACAGGAGGTCTCATCACGAGCCGGCTTGATCACTTTTGCTACATCCCAGTGAATGGCAGTGTGGTTATCTGGTTACCATGCCAGCACACTGATCTCTTCTGTAGAACAGCATTGTAACTCTCCATTTATAAATTGAGGATCCTGGCTCATATGGGTTAAAAAGCAACCCTGCCGAGGCTATGGACGCCTGCTGGCAGCAGAGGCTCTGCTTATGGTATTGAAGTTATATCTTATCGTCAATTATTACTATAATACCCTTTTCTTATTTTTTTCTTTTTATCAGAGAAGTTATTTCCTTAACTTTTTCCCCGTTTTGAACCTTTATGCATGAGAAATTGTTTTATAATCAATCACATCATTTTTCAGCTAGAATACCATCAGCAAAGCATCTTTTTGGCATATTGCTGTCCTTTTTCTCTTTTTCGTTTTGCATAAACTATCATCAATCCAAAGCGTCCTATCTCTTATTCATAACTATCTTTACACACTCTGCTCTCATTATAATCATAACTCTCGTTGTCCTATCATTGATATGTGTACTCTGTTTCATTTACTACTGTATTGTTCATTCCCTTGATTCATAACTATCTTTACACACTCTGCTCTCATTATAATCATAACTCTCGTTGTCCTATCATTGATATGTGTACTCTGCTTCATTCACTGCTATATTGTTCATTCTCTTGCCTTGCCATCAGCACAACACCTCTCATATGCTTTATGGTCATGGAATTCCTTTTCCAATTGGAGGGGGGAATGTATGCATTATGGGATTGCATGTGATATGATTACTGCACTCTGCCATAACTTGTTGATTTGATAAGTTTTTCTGATTGAAATTTTTGCATGCATCTGAATCTATTGCTCTTTAAAACTAACACTATGGATTCAAGAACATTGTATGCAAACTAGTGATTTGTTTATAGGAGAACAACAAGTATGGGCAGAATTCTATTCACTGCATGACCACACTATTGCAACTCGCGAACGTGAACAATTCTTCAGACATGATGTGCTTACCTGGATTCCATCTTTTGCATCACTTTCAGCACCAACTCTGCCTACATCAGCTTCAACAACTGCCAGTCCATATATGTCATTCCACATTTTTGAAGGTAAAACTTGAGGTGAAATAGCATAATTTTCTGATTTATTATGAATTTAGGAGAATTTCATGAAAATCCATTTTGAGCATTATTTATCATCCTTCATTCCACATCTTTACCACTTTCCCCTTTTCAGCAGCATATCATTTTCGAGTATGGGGGAGTGTTCCTTTCATTCATTTCTTTCTTATGACCATGTTATTCATCTTCTTTATCATCCATTGCTATTCTTATTCACTCTCACCACCTCCCTTATTCCATGTTGTTTTACACCAAGCATAGAATTCAACAACTGGTAGCAACCACCTCAATTTTTTTCTAGCATAGCATGAGGGCATGCTAATTTTTCAGAGAGGGGGAGGAATTGCTACGCATGATGGATGTTTTCAATTTTCTTTCTCATTTAAGGCATACAATTTCATTTTTACACAATGCAGAAATTGATTTCCATAATATTTTTAAAACTATGAACTCAATTCTTGTGATTTTTGGAAAATGCAGATGTATCATTAATACAAACCCAGACAATTTCAAGATAAATTGGTTCATAAAATTTCGGAAATCATGCACTCTCAGCTACAGTCATTTTGTTTATATCTCATGATCCGTGCATCAAAACGATCTGATTTTTGGATCATAAAGGCATTCATATATTATAAATTTACTTGCAACATTTCAACAAAATCTGGTTTGTAGTTTTGAGAAAATGGTTAATGAAGTTTGCTGTTATCTATATCATATTTTGCTGCAACTTCATACATATAGTTGAATGTCAATGTAAAAATTGTTATGCCTTCATCAAGATTACTAAAAGTGAATATTCATTAATTAAGGAAGAATTCATTTGTTCTATCCATTTCATGAGCTGAGATGAACATATTTTTTATTACTTGGTTAACACATGGGTTTTTGTCTTTGGGTTGCATGAGGACATGCAATATATTCAGGTTTTCGTTGCATGAGGACATGCAACATATTGAGTGTGGGGGTATGTTGGGCCGTTAATATGCCATTATTATTATCGCTTGTGAACGCTTATTCCACCAATTTCTACCATTCTTCATCACGTCATTTATTATAATTTATTATTTAAATCCATTTTATAAATGATTTATGCTCTTATGGATGAATATTATTTATCTTCCTTTATTTCTAATAAATTGATGATTATGAATTATTTTATCAATGATGGTTTTAATAAGTTGGTTATAACATTATTCACCATTTTTAGCCTCCAAGATAATTTTCAGATTGAAGATTTGATCATTAAAAGTGCCAACTCAGAAATGCGCTGGAATAAGGAGTGACAGTTTTGCGGTTGAGATTATGAGCAAGTGAAGACGAATCTGGAAAATCCGGAACATGGGTTTTGTTCAGAACGGACCCAATTAACTTTATTAAAGAATGGTTTGCCCAAATTCGGCTTGTACTGAGAGAAACGCAGGGTTCTTTGAGCACGATTTTCTCAGATTTGTGGTTGCGGCCGTCCTCCAAATCTCAGCTACAAAGCCAAATTCGACTTGCTGTTGTTGAAAGAGGGATGTAAATCTATTTTATTGTTGATCAATTGGTTGGAAGAAATCCAATATTGTTATGGGAGATTGTATTTACTATTCAATTTCTCCTCCTTCTGATTATAAAAGGGGAAGCATGTATTGTGTATGGGAGGATGGAGAGACTTTTCTTATTGTAATTTGCAGAATTGTGCATCGGCTCTTGTTAAGAGAGTGTGAGCTGTTTGTAAACATTATTGATGCCTGATTAATAAAAGAGTTCACTGTTGTTCCATTTCTCAAGCGCTGGAGTAAAGCACAGCAACGCTTCACCGGTGGTTGAGGGCCCGGCCCTGGTGGAGCGATCTGCTGTTTGTATTTCTATTGGTTTATTTTTGTTGTGTGAAGTTCGTTTATTTATTGATTTATTGCTAATTGGATCAAATACAGAGTCATTTTTATTCCATTCTTTACGAGAAGCATGATTCATGATTCAATTGTTATAAAATGTTGTTTTTCTGTATCTAATTCCAGTTGTTATTCCTTTTGTTTATGAATTACGATAGTTGATTGTTGCGTGGCTGTCGACAGGATTAAAGAGTAGAAATCTAGTTTGCTTGGTTATGAATTGAATTCACTGTTTATTTTACGCTGTTATTCAATTCCTGTTCATTGCTTTTAGATTGTTGTTCCTTTCCAGTTTGCGTTTTAGATTTCATTTCCTTTAAGTTGTTTTCACTTGCTTTGAGGTCTCTAAACTGTAGAGGGCAGAGCTAATCATTCCAGGTCCCCAGATTTGGTCATCTCACATCGACTTCTAGGGGAAAGTTATTACTACTGCATCCCTAATCGATGTCTAGCAAGGTTGCTGTAGTGTAGTCTTTACATTTCTGTCATTTGTAATTAGATTTCTTTTCAAGCAGATTTCTTTTCAAGCATTTATTATTTATGCATTTGTATTTCTATACTACATCTTCACAAACATTACTCTTGAGTAAATAGCCGCCTCAGACTGAGTACACTCTTGAAACAAAAAGTCGTCCCTGGGTTGATAATTAATGTGAGGTAATTAGGAGTTACAAAGACACCTTTTTATCGCTCCACACCAGGTCTTAAAGTTGTTTACCAAGAGGAAGTAATTCCAAATCAGATAGACCCTCTTTGATTTTTTCCCAAAATACCATGGAAAAATCAAGGATTTAACACTCAAACATATTCACAACCATCACAAAACAAATGGACTATGCCAATGCCATGGTAACCTTGCCCTCAACCTCAACCTTGGGCATAAGGACGGAAAAATCATTATGGGAGATATCCTTAGTATTCTCAACATCCTCAACATTATCCTACTTTTTCACCACAATATTTTCCTGAAACTAGTCAACCACCACCTCAAGCTCAATTTCAAAATCCAAACCCACAACTTTATTTACCATTTCCACAAGAGCCAAATCAATTTCCTGCTCAACCACTTTTGAACCCAAATAATAAAAATTCACAACCTGTTTACAATATGGAAGGACAAAATTTCCAAACCTATATGATAACTCCATTAGATCTTTAACAATGTTCAACTTAGATTTGGTAGAGTATTGGAAAAAAAAAATCATCTGTTGTTATTCAAGAAAATAAAAAGGATGATCATTCTGAGGAAGACATGTCTCTTCATCAGGATGAAAAATCCTCAAAATAAGGATGATCACTTTGTGAGAGGTACATCTCTTCATTAGAAAGAAAATATTCAAAAGCAGACCACTCCTACACGTGATACTCCAATAAACTCAACTCCCATTATGGAACAACCTTTAGTATTTGTTTCAAAACCACCTTTTCCTGAAAGATTCAAAATTGATAAAGGGGTAGAACAATAGATTATATTTCCTGACTATGATATGTTGAATGAACTGAAGAATGTTTTCATAAAAATTCCTTTGTTATAGACCATCAAGTAAAATCCAATTTTTGCAAACACAATTAGCAAGTTAAGCATTAAAAGACCAGGAAGGCAAAGAAAATAAGTCAAAAGAATTCAGTTAGTTAGAAAAATTGCAGATATCATGATGGGCAAAGCAACAATTCAAAAAACTTAGATCCAGGAAGTCCCATTGTGAAAACACGCATCAATGGTATTGAAATACCAAACATACTGATTGATCTAGGAGCAGATATAAACATCATGAGTAAACAAACTATGGATCAACTAAAACTTCCTAATCTGCAATATACATCAACATTGTTAGAATTAGAAGATAGATCTATAATTAAACCTGATGGTGTGTTAGAGTAAATTTATGTATGCTTAGATTCTTGGGAATATCTGGTTGATTTCATGATCTTTACACCCAAGAATAACTTAGGAAAACACCCATTAATCTTAGGAATACCTTGGTTAGCTACAGTTGATGCTTTTATCAGTTGTAGATATGGTGATATTTTTATCTTTGATGGAAACTCAACAAAGAAATTCACATTGTATCCACCTAAAAAAACAATGATAGAGGTAGAAAGAAAAGAATGGATGGATGATGATAATGATATACAACCTATTTTTACTATCTCACAAGTAAATGACGAAGATCAAATTTTAAATTCAATATAAAATCATGAATCCTCTTCATACTGTGAAATTAGTCAAAATTTTCAAGAGCAGCACAACATTGAATGTCTATCATCCCGACATATGCCTTTACATTCTATGGAGGAATTTGGCAATTCTTCAATAGAAATATTTCCAGGAAAAACTTTGAATGTAAATAAAAATCTGGAAGAAATTCAAAGGAGGAAATTAATAGAAATGTTAAAAAAACACTCTTCTGCATATGCATGGGAATACACTGACATGAAAGAAATTAATCCCGAAACTTGCATGCATCACATATATATTGAAGAAAATGACATACCAAACTAACATCCTCAAAGAAGAATGAATCCAAATTTAAGGGAAAATGTTAAGAAGGAACTAGAAAAATTGTTGAATGTAAATTTCATTTATCCAATATCAGAGAGTCAATGGGTTTCACCTTTAGTAATTGTTCCTAAAAAGAATGGAAAATGGAGAGTATGCTTTGATTATAGGGAGTTGAATAAGGCCACTTTGAAATATCATTTTCCACTTCCTTTCATAGATCATTTTTTAGACGCATTTGTAGGGAAGAAATATTTCTCATTTTTCGATGGTTTTAGTGGGTATAAGCAAATTCAGGGAGCACCAGCTGATAAAAACCACATTTACCTATCCGTGGGGAACTTATGTTTATTGAGTACTTCCTTTTGGGTTATGTAATGCACCAGGAACATTCCAAAGATCAGTATTAGGTATTTTCTTTGATCTAATTCATGATTGTGTGGAAGTATATATGGATGATTTTACAGTTTATGGAAATTCTTTTGAAGAAGCTCTTAAAAATTTGGAAAAATTTATCATTAGATGTAAGAAAAAAAATCTCTCACTAAGTCATAAAAAATGTTTTATGATGTTTATTGAGGGGATTGTTTTAGGACACCACATTTTAGGAAATGGAATTAAGGCAGACTCATCTGAAGTAGAATTTATTTCTAAATTATCAGTTCCAATTTGTCAACGAGATGTTAGGAGTTTTCTTTGTTTTACTAGATACTATAGAATATTTATAGAGAACTTTACAAAAATTGCATCTCCACTTTTCAAATTGCTCACAAAATATTGTGAATTCAGTTGGAATCCTAATTGCCAAAAATCCTTTGAAAATTTGAAACAAAATATTTCTAAAGAACCCATTCTCAGAGGACCAAACTGGAAATTTCCTTTCTATATTTAAACGAATGCTTCAGATACAGATTTTGGAGTTGTATTAGGAGAATCGTTATTTCATTTACTATACAAGTAAATATTTGACTCCTACATAATTAAATTATACTGTTACTAAAAGGAGTTTTTAGTTTTTTTCCATGCCATTAACAAATTCAAACATTAAATCACTGGTTATGAAACTTTCATTCATACAAACCATTCTAAAATTAGATATCTAATGAATAAACCATTTACTAATGACAGAGTCACAAGATGGTTATTTTTGTTACAGGAATTTAATATCACTCTTTTTTATCGACCTAGAAAACAAAACACAGTTGTTGACTTTTTATCTAGAATTCAAAATGATAACAATGATATACCTATAGAAGATAATTTTCCTAATGAATATATTATTTCAATATCCATTAAATCTCCATGGTTTGCAGATATTGCTAACTATTTGGCTACAGGGAAATTGCCATCATATTTGTTTCCTAGAGAAAAAAGAAAGATAGTTCAAATGAGTGCATCTTCTTCATGGATAAATGAAGAATTGTACAAGACATGGCCAAACCTCATCATTCAAAGATGTGTAAGAGAAGATGAAATACCTGAAATACTAAAAGCATGTCATGATGAACCATGCAGAGGACACTTCATTGATAAAAGAACTACTTACACAGTTCTTCTCTTAGGATATTATTGGCCTTCCATTTTTAAGGATGCTAAGGAATATTTTATGAGATGTGATAGTTTCCAAAGAATGGGAAGACATGTTCCTTCAGATGAAATACATCTACAACCTCAGGTAATCATTGAACCTTTTGAAAAATGGGCTCTGGATTTTTTTGAACCAATCAATCCACTATCAAGACAAAAGAGGTATATTCTTGTGTGCACTCATTATGTTACTAATGGGTAGAAGCTAAGGCACTTTCTTTATCTATTGAAAATGTTGTAGTTTCATTTATTTTTGAGGATATTTTTACTCATTTTGGTGTCCCAAGGGAAATTGTGACATATCAAGGTACCCAATTCACATCTAGAATGGTACAAAAGATAGTGGAGGAATATAAAATAAAGCATCGAAAGTCACATTCCATATCCTCCACAAGAAAATGGACAAGTAGAATCTACTAACAAAGTGATTGAAGCAATCCTTACCAAGACTATACATTTTCATAGAAGGGACTTGGAAGAAAAGCTTCAAGAAGATTTATGGGCATATTGTACCACATGGAGAAGCACTACAGGACATACTCCCTATGAACTTGTTTATGGGAAGAAATTCCTATTTCCTATTGAGTTTCAAATAAAAACTTGCAAGACAACAGTTAAATTTGGACTTGACCTATCAGAAGCACAAAATCAGAGAATGGGAAACTCTATGAGATTGATGTAATAAGGCAAGATGATATTCAGAAGACCAGTTTAGTTTAGCAATAGAGATCCAAGTGGCATGACAAATATATCAAAGAAAGAAAATTTCAAACAGGAGAATGGGCATTACTCTTTGATTCAAAGTTTAAGTATTTTCAAGGAAAATTTCAAACTCACTAGCTTGGGCCTTATGAGATTGAAAAAGTCTTTGATAATGGAGTATTCAGGATCAGGACAATTGATGAAGGAAAAATTCATCTCCTTGTGAATGGACATCGACCAAGAATTTATCACAAGCCATTAAAAAAGAAGTAATTTGTAGATATTTTTCAAAACAATTCTAATTTGAAGTTGGTTGAGAAGGATTCTTATTCTTCTCCAGCTTAAACCCTTCTTTTATGCTGAATATATATATATATATATAAAATTAAAAATATTAATAATAATAATGATAATAATAATAAATGTATAAACATGAAAACCAAGAATTATTGGCACCTTAAATTTTCTTCATACCTGTTCTAAATCTCAATTTCTTTGCATCCCTTTATTTTCTATCTAGAATAAAAACAAATACAGAATTGATGAGAATATTCGGCTCTGACACATTTTTGTAGCTAATGTTTGACAGGAACCTTGAATTGAAGCAATTGAAGAAATGACTGAATCCACCACTGAAAGCACCTAAAGACAATGCAAAAAGGAGCAACCAAATGTTAGCAACATCTACTCAAAAGGTATGAAAATATTTAATTTGATGATAAGGGTCAAAACATTATTATATGAATTATATGGACATTGTACCACCAGTTCAAAAACCATTATTGCTAAGAGTTGAGATGAAAATATCTTGTCAAATAAAATAAAATACAAAATCTGCCCATTCACTCCTGAGCATTACATAAACACTCCAACCTAAAACCCAACTTCATTGTTAAGATTTCCCAACTCATATTCATTCATACCCTAACAGTTACTTTTTTTCCTCTCACTCTAATTTGCACTCTCATCAAAGCCATCATTCTGAAACCCTCACTCATACCCTGTCAAGAAGCGATTATGAGGTGAAACATATCAACCATGGGGGTCATAGAAAGAAAAAAACCAAAGCGAAGAAAATTCATGGAAGGATACCCGCAGGTGAAAGAAATGTTGCAAAAAGCATAGTGGTTAGAATTTGTGGAGAAATTTGATGGTTTTAACAAGGAATTAACCAAATCATTTGCCAGGGCCTTTGACGGGATGGATGTTGAAATTGGAGATATTAAGTTTGCAGTGACAGAATCCTTTATTGATGAAGCTACCAAATTTCCGAGAATTGGTGAAATATGGTTCAAGAACAGAGGCATTGAAGGAGAAGAATGGAATACCTTCTTGAAGAATCCAGGTATGGACACCACCATTTTTAAGAAAGGAATTCCAAGTACAACACTTAAGTGTAAATGGAAAAATTTATTGTTAGTAATTCATAAATTTTTCACTTGCGAAGGGAGATTTAGGTGTATGTTATTCTATTAAATTCATCTATTGATGCATTTTCATGAAGAAAATGAATTAAATCTTCCATACTTTCTGTTAAATAGTTTAAGAAAGATGGCAAGGAATGTTCATAGAAAACACCATGTATAACCATGGACTTATCAAAATACTCATTGAATTTAATCTTGAAAGTTTGGGAGATAATTGGGATACCTTCTTAGTTATGAATCATTTCAAGGAAGGAGATCAAGAGAAGCCTAGCAGTAGAAAAAACAAAGAGAGGGAGGAAGAGAAGCCAGAGGATGAGATTCCTATTGCAGAAATTTTAGGAAGCATTAATAATTAAGGTGTTAGAAGAAAGAAAGACAACAGAAAAGAAAAGAGTCACACCCAAGAAAACATAGGCGCCTAAAATAGAGAAGAAAAGAGATAAAACTCAAAATCCTCCTCCATCAAATGTAAGTATAAATGTCAAGCTTAGCCAAACAATGAAGGAACCATCCCCAAAAAGTAAAAAATATATTGATTTGGAGGAAAAAGAGGACCCAAGGATTCCATCACCTACTGTAATCTCACCTATTCATAGGTCAGGCCGAAAAACACCAGAAATTGATCTTGTACAGCAAATAATCTATGATTGCATTGAATCTGTAGAGAAGAGAGAGACACGGGAAAAAACATCATTTTTAAATCAAGAGGAGGAAACTCAGTCTAGTGGTCCACAAGAACCTCCAGTTATAAACACTTTGATACAAGAAATATTTTTAGCTAGAGACACTAAATAGACACATACAACAGGAGCATGAGGCCTTAAGAATATAGAATAAAATTGAGAAAACTAAGAATGATAATATTCTTTTGCATTTGGGCCTATGGTATAATAAAAACAAGAAGTTGAAGCAAAAGAATAGAGCTCCTAAAAGAAAGTTCATAAATCTGAACTACAAAATCTTGATGAAAAAACCAAGAATGGTAGTGGCTAAAAAGAAGGTAAAGAAGATAAACCTAGATGTACTAGAAAAAGTCTCACAAAAAATGCAGTAGCTAACAGGGGTCATCAATTTTGCATTTTTGCATGAGGACATGCAATGACCTCCATGTGGGGGAATGTAAAGCCTCATGATTGCTTCATTTTGACACACTCTCTTACCTATTTTTCCTCTTTTTGGCCACCGTCATCAACTCAAATAAGCATCAAACTACATGATTTTGACATGGTAAGGTATTTAATTTCCTTTACTTTTATATTTAATAATGTTCCTTATTATAAATTAATATTTTTATCATCTACGGAATTGACATCATTCTGCAGCTAATTTGTGTTTATGTATCCAACTCCACGGTTTACCAAACCCTAAGGTGTCAGCTAAGTGAAGAAGTATATGGACGGGTGGGGATTGATCTCCTCAAGGATTTCCTCTTATTCATCTAAGCCAGATCACAAATGAAATCATTTGATTGCATGGTCAAAGGTGTGGGTCAATGCGTTGTTGAACAGGCGAGTGAGAGTTTGAGATGATCACTCTTCACGATTTTCTTTTCCAAATAGAAAATCGTGAATAGGCGATATTAATGTATTTTAATAATTCCAAATTATATTTTGTTTAGCTTAAGTAGGCATGAAAGCCTCAAACAATTATGAGCACAGGATTTTATAAACATTGTGCAATCAAACATGAACAATGTGTAATTTTTTATGCGACTGTGATATGTTAAAAACTTTGTTTTTCATCCTTTTTAATGAAGAAGCGCTTTTAAGCTTTGATGTGTAACCAACTATTCATGTAAAAATTTGAGACCACCTATTTGTGGAGGGCCCCTGCAAACAATGAAGGTTCTGCATTTTTATGTTTTCATTTTATAATTTGATGTAGTTAATTCCATGTTTTCATGTTATTATTCGATGTAGTACTTTCATAGTTTCCTTTTGTCATTCGATGTAGCTACTTTAATAATATCATTTTATCATTTGGTGTAGTTATTTACATACTGTCTGATCATTCTTAAATAGACAATTGCAAAGTACTTTCATTTTGATTGCAAATTAATAATTTTTCATAGTTTTCTTCATAGTTTTATTTCAGATCCTTAAGTGATTTATTTTCAGAATATGAGTGATTTATTTCCAGAGAATGAGTAATTTATTTAGAAGTTTTCATTTCCAAAATATTTCATTTTAAATCATGAGTGAGAAGATGTGTGGTTTCCATTTCTATAATTCAATTTTAAGGACTGTTAGAACAATAGTTGAGTAATTATGTTCTTATAGACTAAAAATATATTGGTTAAAGTTTCTTAATGAAATAGTGAGAGTCTTCTTTAGGTCTATTTTACATAGTAAAGAGCATGTTGATTTTAGGAACTTAATTGTGATTTGAATACATCAATTGCATTAGGAACATAAGAATAAAAACCATCCTTAGAAGTAATTTCCACAAATGCAATCATCACATCAATAAACCTAATTAATAAAAAAAAGGCTTATAGTATATATAGTGCACTTTCACTTCAAAATTTTACCAACTACAGTCGATAATTTATGTATAAATTTAAGACCATTAAATTGAGAAACATTTCCCATATACAATAATATTATCAAAGAAAAATGCTTCAAAAATATTGGGAGAAAGAAGAGAGACACCCCAACCATCACTGTTGTTGGTCAATTATCTTCTTTGATGTTGGGGACAGTAATTTTCCTGAAATATCAAGACCTTGGAAGTCCAGTAGTCAGTGTACACATTGATGGTATCATTGTCCCCCATACATTGATCGATATTGGGGCTGCCATCAATGTGATGACCAGAGAAACCATGTTGAAACACAACCTCCAGGGAGCTTTGAGGAAGATCACTATAGTCTTGCAAATCGCAGATAGATCCACAGTAGCTCCTTAGGGAGTTGTTGAGGATGTCATCGTCCCCATTGAATCCTGGGAATATCCCACTGATGTCTTGGTACTGTAGCCCAAAACCAAGTTTAATGGTTATCCTCTCATTCTAGAAAGACATTGGTTGGCCATTGTGAATGTGTATATCAGTTGTAGGGTTGGACACATGACTATCAAGAATGGGCCCTTGTCAAAACAACTGGTATTATATCCTCCTGCCCAACGTTCCATTGAACATGATATACCTTTATGGGTGGATGATGGAGAATAATATGAAGTGTACCATGCCACACCCTACCTTATTTGTACCTTAGATGTTATTATTAGAGGAGGGAACCTGATGAAGATGACCTCATTGACCATATCCTTAAAAGCCAACCCCCACTACCATTCCACTTGATGACTTGGTAAGAGAATATTAAAGTAGCCCTTGGAGTGAGTTATACTCAGTTGGCTTAGCCCATGAAATTGCCAAGATTGTAGAATTTGGCCCATCTAGATCCCTAAAGATCAACCCCTCTCTCTCGGCCAAAAAGGAAGAGAAATTGTGCCAGTTGCTGAGGGAGAACTTAGATGATTTTTCTTGGGATTACAAAGACATGAAATGGGTGCATCCCTCATTTTATACACATTATATTTACATCAAAGAGGGATGCAAGCCTCTGCCCCAACCCTAGAGGAGAATGAACCCAACCTTAAAGGACATAGTAAAGGATAAATTACATAAGTTGTTGGATGTAGGGTTCATATACCCCATATCAGACAGTGAATGAGTGTCTCCTCTTTTCCTAGTCCGAAATAAGAATAGGAACTGGAGGATCTATGTTGAATACAGAGAACTGAACAAAGCCCCTATGAAATACCATTGCCATTTTCCCTTCATTGACCAAGTCTTGGATTGTCTTGTCGGAAATAATTTATTCTCCTTCTTGGATGGGTTCAGTGGCTAGAATCAGATTCAGATCAGCCCTGAGGACCAAGACAAGACCACATTCACATGTCCTTGGGGCACCTTTCTTATAGATTTATTCCCCTTGTCCTATGCAATTCTCCTGCCACTTTTCAGAGAGCGGTATCGAGCATTTTTGTTGACCTTGTCCATGATTTTGTGGAAATATACATGGATAATTTCACTCCATGTGGGTATGATTTACAAGAGGCCCTGTCCAATCTGGGTAAAGTCCTGAGAGGATGCATTGAAATGCATCTCTCTCTGAGTCTTGAGAAATGTGGATTTATGAAGAAGGCAGGGATTGTCCTTGGCCACTCCATATCTCAGGCAGGGATACATGTAGATCCAAAAAAAATTATCATCATAAAAAGGGTGCCTATTCCTCAAAAGCAGAAATATTTCAGGATTTTCTTAGGCTTGGTTGGTTACTATAAGGGATTCATCAAGGATTTCAGCAAGGTGACTTCACCATTATTTAGATTTCTGGCCAAGAATTCTGAATTTTGTTGGTCAAGTCTTTGTCAAGAGGCCTCTAATATCATAAAGGAAAAGTTGACCACTTCCCCTATACTTCGAGGTCCCAACTCGGCTCTGCGTTTCCATATCCATACTGATGCATCAAATAAATTTGTGGGTGAAGCCTTGGGGAAAATGGAGGATAATTTTCCCTATGCCATTTATTTCATCAACAAAAATATGTCTGAGGATGAACTAAAATACACTGTCACTAAGAAATATATTTTTGTTATTGTCCATTCCTTGAATAATTTCATACATTATATCACCAGGTACCAAATTTTGTGCATACTAACCATGCAACAATTAAATTCTTAATGAAAAAACGTGATGTGAATGCTAGAATCATTAAATGGTTTATATTGTTGCAACAGTTTGATTTGACCATTATTTATAAGCCAAGGAAAAAATGTTGTTGCATATTTTATGTCTAGACTCACTTTTCCTACGGATGATGAAGGCATGATTGATGATCAACTTTCAGATGAGCACTTCTTTTCTATCTCAATAATCTCTCCCTGGTTTACTGACATATCCAATTACCTAGTTGTTGGTAGGTTTCCTCCAAACCTTTCATCCAAAGATAAGAGAAAAATTGTAAGAAAGAGTGCCACTTTCACTTAGATTGGTGGAAATATTTTTAAATTGGGACTAGATCAAACCCTCAAGAGATGTGTCAGGGAAGCAGAATTCTTTGACATCCTCTCAGCTTGTCATGAAGGGCCTTATGGGGATAATTTTTTTGCTAAGAGAACAACTTTCAAAGCTTTTCAAGTTGGCTAATATTGACCTACTCTCCATGATGATGCCAGAAGATACACCAGTCGATGTGATCGGTGTTAAGGATGGGGAAGCCTACACCGAGGGATGAAATTCCTCTAAAAACTTAGGTGGCCCTGGAGACATTTGATAAGTGGGGCATGGACTTCATTGGACCAATTTATCCACCAATCAGACATAAGAGATACACCATAGTGTGCACTGATTATTTGACCAAGTGGGATGAAACAAAGGTTGTCAAGGCAGCAATAGAAGAGAAGGTGACTGAATGTTTTAGAGAGAATGTGTTCTACAAGTTTGGGTATCCCAGGGATATAGTCACCGATCAGGGGGCTCAATTCACATCCCATATTATTGAGAATCTCATGAGGCAGCAAAATATCAAGCACAAGACTTCTACTACCTATCACCCTCAAGAAAATGGGAAGGTGGAAGTGAAAAATAGAGCAGTAGAGAACATTCTTACCAAATTTTTGAGCAACAACAGAAAATATTGGGCAGAGATATTGGTAGAGGCCACTTGGGCCTACAACACCACTTGGAAGGCAACTACTGGGTTTACTCCATATGATCTTGTTTATGGGAAGAAAGATTTGCTTTCTATTGAATTTGAGTATAACACTCTAAGAATGGAAGGTCAATTGGATTTGGATATCACAAGGGCATGGGAAGAAATAATTTTTCAAATAAATGGGTTGGATGAATTTAGGATGCAGGCCCTCCTTCATGCATAAGTAATACAACTATAAAGGAAATTCTAGCATGAAAATCACATCGAAGAGAACACATTTCAAGAAGGATATTGGGCTTTTCTCTATGACTCCATATTTTTAGGACTTTAAAGGAAATTTAATGACCATATGGTTAGGACCCTATCTGATAGGGAGACTCCATGAAAATGGAGTTTTTCAAATCATAGCTATAGATGAGGATGGGATTCCTCTACTTGTCAATGGTTACAAGCTGAAAATGTACAAGAGGACCATGTCCAAGGAAAAATTCATCAACACAATAAGAAGATAGGTCAATGTAATTGGGATCCTCGTAGCTTCTAGCCCATAGCCCTCCTAGAGAGAAATAAATAAAATAAATAGGCCTAGGTGAAAAACTTTCTGAGACATCCAAGGCCAACTCTAGGATTGAAAACCTCCCTGAGGCAATCCTGGAGAAAAAAATATATATCCTTGGGTGAAAACCTCTTTGAGGTGCCCAAGGAAGGCTTGTGGGATAAAAAACTCTTTTGAGGAAGCCCACCTGTCTTAAAAAAATTAAAAAAGGGAAAAAACAAAAGATCAAAAAAAAATATGGAATAACACGAAGGCAAATAACCCATGTTTGATTGACAGGATGATGAACAATGGCATATTGTGGAGAAATTTCATCATTCCTTCATCTCCCTTCCTCTCCTATATCCATTCACCCCATTTCCAACTCCATCACTCATCCCACCATAAAATTCCACCACCCTATGAGCTAGAAAACCTCAAATTTCATCTTGTCTCTATACTGCTACAAGATGTCCTAGAAAGCTACAATAAATCACGTATTGCTACACGAAGTCCTGAACACCTATAGGAAGAAATTCCAAGGCCAAAATAAATCATCCAAGACTCTTTGATCCTAAGAAAAACCATAAAAATGGTCACCCTACCTATGCCTACTGTTGTGGCTCATTTGCATTTACTTTTGAAATATTTCTCAAAACACAAAAAAAAAGAATATATGTTAGAAAATGAACAAATGTAAATATTTTATATGCCGAAAAAATAATTTTTGATTTATATGTTGGTATATTAACATTATGTGCGGAGATGTGAAGGTGGGTCTGACCATTGGGTTAATAGTCGTGTAACTCACCGAGCGAGATCTAAAAGAAAAGCCACTGATTTCGATCGGAGGAAAGCTGCGGGCACAAATAGTCTGGGGTATAGTTCCAAGGGTGCCTCCGTAGTTGACCCTGACAAGAGATAGTTGACTATGATCAACGGTTCATGATCACTGCGGAGGCAGACCTTCGAAGAGTCTATCGTACCCCAGAGTGCTCTCGCAATGACGTAAGCAACCTGTGATGCAAGCAATCAATGTCACCGGCAAGTGAGCTAGATCTCGTCATCAAGCGAGTCAGTTCATCATTCACGTCATATTTCTGTTGTGCGTCAAGTTATGCATTTAATTCACATTTATTTCCAAAGCCCCGCTGCATCTATAAAGTGTGTTCAAAAACCTCGTTCTTTCACTTTCCAGTTTTCAGTCCTAGTTGTCTAGAGTCGTATGAGTCATCCAATCTCTCACCTATGAGTTTGTATAGTCGCCACCCTAAGTAAAATTATGGCCAAAGATTCATCCCTCTCTGGCTCTTCCAGCCACATTCTGCTTATGGATACAGTGAAAAATGTTAAGGATACCCTTTTCACAGTTGAGCGCCTGCCTCTTTATCAACAAATCTTACTCAATGAGCGAAACTCTCATGTTTACTCAGCCATGGTCAGGTTTGGTGTTATGTTTTCATGTGTCCCAAAAACACATCTTTTTCCGGAATTCATACATTGGCTAGTATCAACATTGTACCGTAGCAAATTCTTTGTGATGAATCATTTGGGATAAAGTGTTTTTCAAGTCACGTATTTGTTAATCCGTCAAGCCTTCTGTTATCCTGAGTCATAGTATTATGACGGTTTTATTAAGAATAATTGATGGCATTCTATGACAATATTGCAGGGAAAGATTTTACACGGGTGGTATTATTTCTAAAACCAGAAGCAAGACGTTTCTCTCCAGATGATAAAGAGTTTCCCTTGGAGATTTTCAATGTAGAGGTCAAGCCTATACTACATTTTTTGTCAAAAAATACTTGGGAAGGAGGATGTTGCTCGAATTGACAGGTTGGCACTTGGATTATTTTCTTTAATTTTGAAGCCTAATGTGGTGTTGGACATCCCTTCCTATTGGGAAGAGAACATTAATTCTCAGCTTATGAGCATGTCCCTCACTGGGTATTTCAGATTTCCCTCACTGATTACTTATTTATTTTTATATCAAAATGTAGAATAATTTATACATTTGGGGTTGAATATTGTAGGTTCAAATAATAAAAGGAAACCAATAGTGTTTTGGATAGATTTAATAAGGAACGAACCTAATGATGGAGGATGGTTTGATTTTGTTGCTTATTTTATCCCAATTGCCTATAATATTTTGAATGGAATCACTCTTCCATGTTTTATGTCGAAAGCCCAAGAGTTTCTTCAACTCAATGTTAATTGAAAATTTGGAGATTGGTTTGTGTATGATGATTATTTAGAGATTAGATTGTATGGAGCTGGGATTGAGCCTTATATTTCCCACCTTTATCCCCATGAGCATGTTTTCCTTGGAGTTTATTAGATAGAGCTTGAATGTAGATCAGATACATTTTGTTCCCATGAAGAAAGGTCATCTATTTAAGTTACCTATGACTGCTGGACCCTTCATAGTAAATATGAGTCAAGAAACAAATGAGGCAAATCAAAAGTTAGAAAGAATGCATTTTTTATTAGGTGAGAAATGGGCGTATGATCCACAGAAGGTGATTTCTAACAGAGGAGTTGAAAATGGTTATTCTGCTTTTTTTCATGATAGTAAACCTAAAATTGAGAAGCTAGCTAATAAGGGTTTTGCAGGCTCTGGTAGTACTAGCATTAAGACTCCAGTCATCCCTGAAAGGAAAAGAGAGCCGAGAAAAGAACTAAATTAAATGAAGAGATGCCAAACACGTAGCCTGGTTTCTCAAATCAATTAGGAGATACTCAAAATGCGCTAGCTTCACCATCAAGACATGAAGTTGTTCATGATCAAGTACCTTTGATCAAGCAGGTCTTTGCCCAAATTTCTGAAAAGAACTAGAAGATCAAAGCAAGTGTGGAGGCTCAAGCTGAATATCAAATTACTCCTTATCATACCATATTGTTGATTGTTATATATTTAGAAAGAGATCAATTTAAAATTGCCTTCTCTCACCCATCTTAAATGACAGTAGGGTCATCTAGAAATTTTAAAATTTTTAATCTAAATGTTGATACTAGAAATATTCCTTTGCTTGATTGATCTAGGTGGCTCTAGAGACACACACAGGACAAAGTGGGCTTATGGAAGCTCAAAAATCAAAGTGGTTGGATTTCTCTCAAACCGGGTTCAAGTTGAAGATCTCGTCGTCTTGATCGCAACAGTGTGAATGGTTCATCAAACCGAGCGCATATGAAAAATTTAGGAGTAGTCAAAATTCTGAGTTGACTTGGTGACTAGGCAGGCTTAAAGAAGGCGCACTTTCGCTGAAATCCAGCCACTGGATTCTGGCCAGCTTCGGCCAGATTTCGAGTGAAATTGTGGGACACTTAAAATGTCCGCTAACACTTAAAAATCATATTTTTGAAATGTATGGTTGGGTTTAATTGTAAATAAAAATATATCTTTTGGGGTGGCGGGCCACCAAACCCACCACCCCTGGTCAGTACCAACCACCATAAAACATATATATATTATATATGAGGCTGGCGGGAGTTGAACCCACGGCCAGCCCCGCCCACGCGACAGCCTCTCCATGCTGCACACGAAGGAAACCCAAACGAATAGCACCGTTGTAACATATATATATAATATGTTATATGTTATAACAAACAAATCCTCCATATATGTTAATTCCATGTGTGGTTGGTTGGGTGGGCCGCCCAATGTAGGCCCAACCCACTCCATAACAAAAAAGAAACACAATTTTATATTTTCATTGGGTTTTAAAACAAAGACATGTTATTTTGGAGGGGGGTGAGGTTTGACCACCCGACCTCCCTCCAACAAACTTGCAAATTTAACCACTACACCAACGGGCTCAGCGTTGATAGCTTTGCCTGAATCTTTACATATAAACCCTCATTCACACAGTGTGCCCAAGGCCAGGGTAGAGTGGAGCACGCATGAACTTAGATGCAGTTAATTTTTTAATGTAGGTTGGAACCATGAGCAAGCTGAGAAACAAGGAGTGGAACCATGATCCTTGAAATTTTCCCGAGGAGGTAATTTTTCTCCATGTCAGAATATAGTCATTTTTCAGGGTTTTTCATAGGGAACGCAATGGCGAGGTTGATTCGCCTTTTGAGTTATAGATTATCAGTCCATCCATCGAGTAGCATCTTTGAGGAATCTAGTGGGAATCTAAAAGATTCCTCTTTGCCTAGATTTTCACTTTGTCAGAATTCAAAAATTTGACAGTCAATTTTACACTATTTGATGCCACGAATCTGATGGTGTATTTAGATTTTCCATCTATGCTTTATATTTTTAGGCCACTTTTCAAAGTAGAGTTGTAGGTATCAAATCTGCTGAGTGAGCAGTCAATTTCACACCTTTCGATGCCACGATTGCAATGGTGATTTCAAAACCAACAGCGGAGCAGCCCATTATTTAGTCATCTTCAGTGTGAGGTATATGATGAGTTAATTTCATGTACTTATTTGTCTCTTTTGTATGAGATGCATTGTGTTGTACAGATCCCTGTTGATGTTTGATGTGGGATCTTGTTTTGTTCTTAATGTGAGATGTACTTTCTATCATGGATTTGTATTATTTTTTAGATCCCTTTGCTGCCATGTTGGTAGGATACTCATAGTCATTATGTGTGAGCTATTTTCATACTCATAGGAGTCCTTTTTCTGAATGAGAGTTCCTATAGTGGAACATCTCGTAGAGAGGTCCAGCCACTCCGCATGAGGGAATTTTCCTTGTACAATATAGAAAACACCATCCATGTACATCTTCACTCCTTACATCACTTAATGCAGTGGCCTACACCATCTTGACACCGAGGCCTGGAGATGTAGTCCCTCCTGGACAAACTCCGTTATCAATGTCTTATGTTTCTCATGCTTGTTATGTTCCTTTTCTTTATAGCATTCGATTGTTCATTTATGTTCATTAACACTTTAATTAAATGCAATTCTAACACATCAGCCGAAGTAAAGGTCTTGGTTAAGGGTATCATGAATTTACCCAGATCAAAGTGGTATCAGAGCAGGTCTTCTTGCTGATTAGATTGCAGGCGTGAACTATTGAACGTTCGCTAAGTTGAGCCATGGAGAATGTCAAGGACATGTACGAGACCATGCTCAGGGTGTCTGAGAAAGCAGACATGTTGTACGAGGCTTATGAAAAACACATCAGCCGAAGAAAAAGGTCTTGGTTAAGGGTATCAAAATTTTACCCGGATCATTGATAAAGTTAAATTACACATGCAAACTGGACAATTGATTTTAAATGATCTAACTAAAAAGATTCCAACTGCAAATAAGGCTGAGAATATGCTGGAAAAAGTAATTAAGCAACTAAATTTAGAGAAAGAAAATTCCATGGCTCTTGTGACTCAAAATGAAGAATTGAAGAAGATAATTGTAAAGGTTGGAGTGGACCCCAACGACAGATCAACTGTGAATTTTTTTTTACAAAGTGAAGAATCAGAAATCAATGTGTTGAGGAAAAATCAAAAGCTACCCATTGGAGAACACCTAATGGCAATAGAGGCAGTAGAAGTAGAAAATGAGAAAGAAAATATTTTACAACAATTTTTGCAAAGAGATGAAGAAACAGTAGATCAAAGGAGACAGTGGTTAATCTGCAGGGTCACATTGATTCACATGTTTGCACCATAGTCTCATCATCTGGAGATGATGACTTGGCAGCCAAATTATATCAATTGAGAACATAATTGAAAATGGCAGAGATTTGATCTCAAGAAAACCCAAAGTGATCTTGATACAACAATGAAAATAATGCATGCCAAAGATGGGAAATTAACAAATATAAATCTGATTACCAAGCATCTTATGAAGAAGTCAAGAATCTTAAAGAGAAAGTAAAGGGAAACATGTACCTAATTAAAGCAAAGGAGATTCTATGGAATGAGATTATTGAGGTAATGAAAACAATATTAGAATCACTAATTATAGTTTCAGAAGAGAAAAGCATAATCAGAGATTTATAGGGTCTCATCCTTGCTGATAAGTAGAAGTTACTTAACAGAGCTCTATGGGAGAAAAGGTCTATCGATTTTGTTAATTCCAATACATATCAAGAGCTAGAAGAGCATGAAATAAAAGATACAACATTATGTGTTCTAGAAATCAATAAGTTGATTGTGAATAATGCTTGCAGGAAATCAGCAGAGAAGAAATTGACTGAGATCAAACAAGTTGTGGATAAATTCAACACCATATTTGAAAAAAGGACCAGAGCTGGACTTCCATCGTGTTGGGATCTACATGGAAATTTATTATCTTGGGATTCATATGAGACTTTGTTAGTGGAATCAAAAAGCAAGATCGATAATATTCATGAAAAAATTGCAGTCTTAAAAGGAGCCACAATTGTCAATTTTCTACATAGACATTTTCAATTATTATGGATGATTAAGACCTTGTTTGTGGAAAAGCCTACTTATACTAGGATCACTGCTTTCAGACTGGAGCATCACAAGCTGGTAAATTATCCTAAGACCAATATTGAAATCTAGAAGAAATGCAGGGCATGGATGTCTGATCTTCCAGGAGACACATCAGCACCACAGAGAGACACATCAGCAGCAAATCGGATTCAGCAAAAAGAATAATATTTCAAGTTTTCTTTGTTTAAGATAGAGGTTGTAATGATGTCCTCAATTGCAATGTAATAAGTAGTTTAAAGAGTTTAAAGTAGTTTGAGTAGTTTCAAGAATTTCTAGCAGTTACAAACTTCTTTTGTATGTATTTAAGCAAGATAGAAAGAAAGAAGAGGTTTTCGAGTTTTGGACCTCTAGAAGACTACAATTTTGTACTTATTTTTCTGATGAATTAATGAAAGAAGAATCAAGTTTCTTGCATCTGTTGATGGTGATTCATGTTTCATGTGTCATATTGTGTTATTTCTTCTTTGAATGAAGTGAAGTAATGTAGTTGATGGTCTCTTAATTACATTTGTAAGTGAGAGTTAAATAACCTTAATATGTGCTCCTTCACTCCAACTTTTCTCTTTTCACAAATTCATTCTGAGACTTAAAGTAATAGATTCTGTATTACAACATATTATTTTTTAGTTTCCCCAACAGTTCTTCTTTTCATTCAGATATCAACAGTAAAATGCATTGTGAAATTTTTATTACTTCAGATCTTTAAGGGTTTTAAAGAATTAAATTCCAAATGGATAGAACAAAGACCTTATAACATAATCATTTCTGTGACACACTTTTAAAAATGTCTTAAGCATTGATTCCTTTCCACATCCAAGGAATTTTCTCTTGAGAACCAACATCTACCACCCCTCATCACCATATCATCCCATGCATGGAGATTCCCTTCTCTAACCCTCTATCCTGCCACTGTGGTACAAACTATTTTTTTTCATAAACACGGGGCATTTTCTCTCATTTTTCTCCTAAACCACATCACTACCTTAGCATCCTAGCACTACCTCTAGATTTTCCACACCATTCCATAACCACTTTAAGTCATTTTGGGCTCTAGAATATACAAAAAGTAGACTGCTATAGGAATATGATCTCTTCCTATAGCACACCTGTTTAAACACCAAAATAATCCAACTATGGTTTGGCACATTCAGAGCAACAGAGAAAGGTTGAAGATTTGATCCTGAAGGAAACCATAGCACTCCAGGGAGGATTATCCATCAGTAACTATTAGAAAAATTATATATTATAGAGCAATGCAACACATAAAATATGCGGAAACGTAAACACAATAAACATATAAAACTAGAGAGACACAGATATATGTGGTTCACCCAATTTGGGCTATGTCCACCCCGAACAACCAATCCTTCCTTTCTATTATCCAACAAAATGAAGAGACAAAACCTACAGCAGATCCATTGTAATATCCTATTTTCTCTCTCACACTCTCCCTATATGTTTCTCACTCTGAGAATACATATACAATACACAGCTGCAATACAATACCCTCATACAAAATCAGGGGTTTCCTTCTAGGGAAAAAAACCCTAAATTGAACGTAACTTCTACCGTCAGATCATCCACCTAATGAACGGACCAAATTTACTAGAAATTACAATAATTTTACATATGTTTTTAGCTTCGAGGGCACTGCCACTGAAACCCCCCGCCAGGGGGTGGGGGGCTCCATAAATTCGCAGTCGCCCCCCCTAGAACCCCCAAGCATCATTCAATTATGACCAGAGTTTCCACCCCATTAATAACAGGGGTCCAACATTGTGACACAAAATAAAGAAGATAATCAAGCTCCACACCCAACAATATCCCACTTGGAGACTGATTGTATCAATTACTATGCTTCTTCATTTGCTGGACAATTACTCCGCTTTGGACCTTGTTGTCTCTCATCTTCATCATCATACTTGAATACCATTTGAAACTTAGTATAATCTTAGTTTCTCTCTGGTTACAACTTTTGTTAGCATATCTGCAGGATTCTGGCTAGTGTGTATCTTTTTCAGCTTCAACTGTCCATCGTCCAATACTGACCATATGAAATGATACTTGAGTTGTATGTGTTTAGTTCTGGAATGAAATTTTGAGTTCTTTGCAAGGTTAATTTCACTTTGGTTGTCACTGTATAACATGCCCATCTCATGCTTCTTACCCAATTCATCCATAAACCTTTGTAACCAATTCATTTCTTTACTAGCCTCTATAGCAGCAGCATACTCTGCTTCTATTATTGAAAGTGCAACAACACTTTGTTTTTTTGAAACCCAACTCACATTTGTTCCACCTACAGTAAATACATACCCTCTAGTGCTCCTCTTGTTATCTCTGTCACCTGTCATATTTGCACCAACATATCCCTGTAGAGAAATGTTTGAACCACCAAAGCATAATGCTAGATTTGTGGTACCTCTCAAATATCTGAGAATCCATTTAACTTCCATCCAATGTTATTTTCCTGGATTTTTCATGTAAATGCTTACAACTCCCACTGCATGTGCAATATCAAGCCTTGTGCATACCATTGCATACATTAAGCTTCCAACTGCTGATGCATATGGAACTTTAGAAATATAATCCATTTCTTCTTGGGTCTTGGGGCACATCTCCTTAACAAGTTTGAAATGGCTAGCAAAAGGTGTACTAACTGGTTTTGCATTTTACATATTAAATATTTTCAACACCTTTTGTATGTACTCATTCTGAGACAATGTTAATTTGCATTTTTCCTGTCTCTAGTTATTATCATACCAAGGATTTGTTTTGCAGCTCCTAAATCCTTCATTGCAAATGAATTTTCCAATTTTCTTTTGAGCACGTTATTTCCTGCATGTTAGACCCTGCAACAAGCATGTCATCTACATAAAATAACAATATAATATAGTTGCCATCATTTTTCTTTTTCATATAAATACAATGATCAAAGTGACATCTAGTATAACCTTGTTCAGACATAAACCTGTCAAATTTTAGATACCACTGCCTTGGAGCCTGTTTAAGCCATACAAGCTCTTCTTTAACCTACACACTAATTTTTCTTGCCCTTTGACCTCATATCCTTCTGGTTGCTGCATATAGATCTCTTCCTCCACATCTCCATGGAGAAATGTTGTCTTTACATCTAACTGTTCAAGATGAAAATATTTCACTACTACAAGAGCTAAAATAGTTCTAATTGAATTCATCTTAACAACAGGAGAAAATATTTCATCAAAATCAATACCTTTCTTCTGTGCAAAACCCTTCACCACAAGTCTAGCTTTGTACCTCTGCTTTCCTCCATCTTCTTCCTTTAACTTGTAAATCCATTTATTCTGCAATGTTGTTTTACTGCAGGAAACCTGACTAAGTCCCAAGTTTGATTATGTATTAAGGATTCCATCTCTTCTTTCATGGCTAGCTCCCACTTCTTCCTAGTTTCAACCTGCATTGCTTCTTCATAACATGCGGGTTCACCAGAATCAATCAACAATAAATAATATAATGAAGGAGAGTATCATTCAGGGGGTCTACTTATCCTAGTAGATCTTCTGACACCACTTTCAGGTGTTTGAGGTTCTTGTTGCTATTGTGGTGGTTGTTGTTGTTGTGGTTGTTGATTATTATTATTTTCAGGCACCTTTGCTTTTTCTGTGAACATCAAGAATTGTGTATTCTTTGTTTTCCGTTTCCTGTTTCTTTTCCTACAACTAATTCTTATACAAGACCTTTTCATTGAATATCACATCTCTGATCGTAATGATTTTGTGATTTTCATAATCATATAAGCGAACTAACCAAAATATTTAACACCATATCCAATAAAGGTACATTTCTTTGATTTTGCCTCAATATTTGTTCTATTTTCTTTATTAATATGGACAAAGGCCTCCCAACCAAAAGGCTTTAAAAAAGAGTAGTTTTCCTTTTTACCTGTCCATGCCTCCTATGGAATACCACCATCCAAGGAAATTGAAGGCCCTCTGTTTATTAAATAAACAACAATATCTACAGTATCTTCCCAAAATTGTAAAGGAAATCCTACATGCAATCTCATGCACCTTGCACACTCCATGATTGTTCTGTTCATACTTTCTGAGATGCCATTTTCTTGTGGTGTTCTTGGAACTGTCTTCTCTCTGTGAATTCCATGCTCTGAACAATACCTATCAAACTCTTTGTTACAATATTCACCTCCATTGTCTAATCTCAGACACTTCAACTTCTTTCCTGTCTCAATCTCAACCAAAGCTTTCCATTTCTTGAAAGTATCAAATACATCATATTTATTTTGAATATAATAAATCTAAGTTTTTCTAGTTGCATCATCAATAAAAGTAACATAATAACGAGATCCACCAAGAGATGATACCTGAGCAGGTCCCCATACATCTGTATGCACAAGCCCTAATTTTTCGCTCTTCTTTTGTTTCCCAACTCTAAGAAATCTGACTCTCTTCTACTTTCCATAAATACAATTCTCCCAGAAATCCAAATCAATATTCTTCAAACCCAGAAGCAAATTTCTTAAGTGAATAATATTCATCCCCTTCTCATTCATGTGTCTGAGCCTATGATTCCATAATGTTTCATCTGCTCATTTGGAATTTAAAGCATTAACAGAGTTATAAATACCATTGTATAATACAATGTACCAACCTTTTCACCTTTTTCTATTACCAGGGCTCCTTTGGTGACCTTAGAAGTTTTATCTGTGAAAGTTGTCACACAACCTTCACCACCTAGCTACCCTGTTGAAATCATATTTTTCTTCAGATCTGGAACATGCCTTACCTCCTTTAATAACCATTGGTTTCCATTCTGTTGTTTTACAAGAACTTTACCCATTCCAACAATTTTACAGGGTTTATCATCACCCAAACGAACTTGTCCAAAATCTCCTTGAACATAGTCATGAAAATATTTCTTATCAGACGTGGCATGGAATGAGGCCCCTGAATATGCCACCCAGAAATCAGTAACATTTTCTAAAGAAAGAATCAAAGCATCTTATAACACATCACCTGTCACATTTTCTTCATGATTGTTTTCTTGCTGTGTGTCTCCTTATTTTCCCTTCTGAGATCTTCAGTCTTTGTTTAGGTGTCCTTTCTTTTTGCATTTCCAGCACATTATCCCTAATCTGGACTTGGATCTGCCTTTCCTTGATTTACTACAATATGCTGAGCTCTTTCCTCTTTCCATTTTTCTTCCCCTAGTCTCTGCACTCAAAGAATTACCCGATGTCTCATTGGAGCTTTTCCATCGCATTTCCTCGCTAAGGATAGCACCGACAACATCATCAAACTTTAAAGTACTAGATCGAGAGACAGAGTTACTAATGGCCATAACTAAACCATTCCAACTTTCTGGAAATGAGCATAGAAATAACAGAGCACTAACTTCATCATAAAATTTTACCCCTACAGAACTTAACTGGTTGGTAACTGTATTAAAATCATTTAAATGGTTCGCAACAGATCCACCTTCCGACATCTTCATATTAAATAAACGTTTCATAAGAAATACATTGTTTGAGGTCGAGGGTTTTTCATATAGTTTCTCCAATTCCTTAATCAAACACTCTGTTGTTGTTTCCTTCAAAATATTTAAGGCTACCAACGCCGTGAGGCACAACCGTACTTCTCCAAGTTCCTTTCTATCGAGAATCTCCCATTCTGCGTCTGTCATATTCGTCGGCTTCTTTTTTTTTCCACTCAATGGTAGGTACAAATATTTCTGATACATATAATCCTCCATCTACATCTTCCACGACGGGAAGTTTTGGTCGTTAAATTTCTCGACCCTAAAATTACCATCTTCCGCCATTGCTCCCACTCGAACCAGGAACCCTTCTTTCCTATGACTTTATTAGACAAACAGACCTTCAGCTCCGATACCAGTTGTTAGAAAAATTATATATTATATAGCAATGCAACACATAAAATATGTGAAACACAAATTCAGAAAACATATAAAACCATAGAGACACAGATATACGTGGTTCACCCAATTTGGGCTACGTCCACCAACTCATGATCGCTGTTCTCTCTCAGTTCTTATCTATTTATTTCTGAGAATACACATACAAATACCATGACCACAATACAATACCCTACACAATAAAATACCCTCACACAAAATGAGGGGTTGCCTTCTAGGGAAAAAAACCCTAAATTAAACATAACTTCTACTGTCAGATCATCTGCCTAATGAATGGAACAGATTGACTAGAAATTACAAAAATTTACACGGAAATTTTACATTTGTTTTTAGCTTCAGGGGCATTGCCCCCCCTGGACCCCCCAGACAAAGTTTAATTACGGGCGGTGTTATCGCCCCATTAAGAACAGGGGTCCAACACTGTGATACAAAATAAAGAAGATAATTAGGCTCCACACCCAACAGTAACATCATCTTGAAGCCTCCACAAGGTACCTGCAAAAACACAACAAACAAACACAGTATCTCCTCAATTAGGAAATGAAGACATAACAAGGATTAAATAATAAATGAAAATATTGTGATGATTGCTCTAGCGTTCCAGCTCTCTACATGAAGAACCCCGAAACCATTTTATGACGAGGCAAGGCTCAGGTTTGACCCTCTCACCCTCTCACTATGCATATTTGGCTAAATGAATTAATGTCGAGAAGAGGAGGTTTAATAACAAAAAGGTGGCCAATTAACTTGGACACATTCGATAGTGAAAATAAAAGAGCTTGGTAGAGTTGGAATGCAACATGGAGCTGTCACATCAATGGAAATGAGATCACATAGAGTGGGTGATGATTACGAGGTCAAAGGGAATGATCACTTCGAGTGGGGCCAATGGTCCAAATGAGGAAATATCATGTGAGGGACACCTCAACACAACAATCCAAGCCCATGCGAAATGGAATATAACATACCTCAACTCACTTCCCCTCACATCTGTAGCCATAGAGGAGGTTTGATCATTGGCAAGTTGTGCCTACATGAAGTGCTACAGGAAAACTTGCAATTGCTACATGAAGCTTCAAAGAGTGCGACAGGGTGGTGAGAAGAGACATGCAAGCCACCAAAAGGGTCAATTACAAAAACAAACATCACTCTCAATTCCAGAACATCTGTTTACAGGGGTAGTGACCATCACCTCCATCAATTTCACAAAAATTCTCCATAACAATATGCATGTAGTAGTATCATAATTAAGGTAATTGAGGAAGTTGCGTGAAGATTCAGGGGACAAGACATTCATTTTTAAGTGTTATGAGTCTTATTGTTGAAATTCAATAAGAAAATGCACCACATACTAGTGTGGGATTCCAGTCACACATGGTTGAGGAATTCAGTTACACATCAGTGTTAAATGTGGGCGTCTAATTTATTCTTCCCTTAAATAAATTCTAATTTCATCTCATAACAACTTGTATCAATCAAATAAGTCATGAATATTGAGTTAGCTCAATAATTTCGAGTTGAGGGTCTAAGATGAGGCATGTAGAGTGATTCTATTATTTTGGGGGTCCAGTTGCAGTTATAGCACTAGTGTGGTGCAAGTGTAAATAGTTAAATCAAATTAATTGAGTTAAAATCAGTTTAACTAGTTCTAACTAAGTGATGAGCTAGTGAGAGGTCCAGTGAATTAAGTTTTATTAATTCACAAGTAGTGATAAATCAAATAACTAATGGTTTTCTATTAATAGTTGCATGCATGTCAGTTCTGATGAAGACCTAGTTGAGACAGAGGTTAAAGGGAAGATAACTATCAGTTGTATTATTAGCAAATTACTCGAGCGCAATTATAAAGTCACAGGAAGGCCATGATGGTTTGCGCAATCAAGGAAGGTTGGAATTCCTATTTAATAGGGATTTATTTCTCTAGGAATTGCATGAGAAAGGAAGGCTGGAGGAAAACAATGAATTGGCTAAGTGATTTTCCAATTTTTCCTAGATCAGTTTGATACAATTGGTAGAGTGCAAGAGATTCTTGTGAGAAAGAATGCATTGTATTGTTTCATGGTTCCTTGACTTATTATACAATAGAGATAGAGGGGTTTTGAGAAGTTGCTTTCCCCAGGATATTCTTGTGTTGTGTTATTGATTTACTTATTTCTCTTACTTACATGCGATTGATTGATCGTGTTTTATATTCCGCAAATATTGTAGAAGGATTTAGTATCATGTTTTAGTACATTACATGATCGGATTGAATCCATTGGTATAATTTATACATGGTATCAGAGTGCTAGGAATCACAATAGAAGAGAAGAAATTCATTTTGTGTTTAACAGGATTCAAATTTCCAGATTCACTCTTTGGACCTAGAAATTAACCAGGATGTCTTTCACTAGATTGAGACCCGAATATGCACTCGAGATAAATTTGAAATATACTGCATGGAAGGAAACGATGGAGGTATTATTGGAGGATAACGGCTAAAGGAGTTCATCGACACTGATATTTCTGAACCTAATCAGGCAGATGTTGTGCGGCATGAAGCATGGAGGAATAATGTTGCAAAGGAAAGGAGTATCTTATTAGAGGAAATTTGATGTCATATTGTCTCGAGACTCCATGGCAAGGAAACTCCACATGCTATGTGGAAGGCCTTCACGGATTCATTTCAAAGCAGCAATGACCACAGGAAATTGGCACTCAAGGACATGCTTAGGAAAATCAAAATGGAGAAGGGTGACACAATCCAGAAATTCTTGACCAAGTTCACTCAATGTCGAGATGAGCTTGGAAGTGTTGGGATTATTGTGGCTGATGATGACTTGGTGAGCCTAGCACTTATAGGCCTTCCCAAGAGCTAGCATAGTTACCAGGACTCTGTGAATGGGAGGGAGCATTTACCAAAGTGGGAGAAAATCTGGTCGGATTTGGTACAAGAAGAGTTTCGGCGGAATACCAGGGATGGATCCTCATCCAAGACTAATGATGAGGAAAAATGTGCCTTAATTGGCAAGGCAAAGAAGGGGAAAGGGAATAATTTCCATTCCAAATCTGATACTGGAAAATAATGCAAGAAGAGAGACATGTCAAAGGTGAAATGTTTCAACTATCATGATCATGGACACTATGCCATAAATTGTCCACAAAATAAGAAGAACTAGAAGAAGGCTCCAGGAGCTGCAGTGGGTGAAGCTTTGGCCTCATAGTTTGAATTGGACTTCTCTCTCATCGCATGCATGGTGTCAACTGTGATGGGATCTATGTGGTACTTGGATAGTGGAGCATCTTTCCACATGACTGGAAAAAAAAACTCTTTAGTAGCTTGGAGGAGAAGGATCTTTAGATGCACATCGAGATGGGTGATGACGGGAGGTATAGTGAAATCGGGATTGGTATAGTTACTTTCCAAAGAGATTCAGGTAAACCTTTCATATTAAAAGATGGCATGCATGTACTAGGTTTGAAAAAGAATTTAGTTGCAGTTGCTATGTTGGATGATCTTGGATATGACGTGGTTTTCAGTGAAGGAAAAGTGTTCCTTTGTCACAAAGCCACAGGACAAGTAAAGAAGATTGGGGTTCGCGTGAAGAACCTCTGCAAACTTAATGTTTATGGTTGTGCATCATTGAGTAGTAAAGTAGATGAGATGGTGAGTCGGGATACCGGTGAGTTATGGCACAAGAGGTTGGGTCATCTGCACCACAGTGCTTTGAGGGTCATGCAACAGATTTCTATAGGGCTTCCAAAGGGTTAAATTGTGAAAAGATACACATGTAAGGGTTGTACTATGGGGAAGTATAAAAATGCCACCTTTCATGAGAAGGATAACTGATCAACAGAAATCCTTGAGAGAGTTCACTGAGACGTGTGTGGAAGGAAGCGCACCGGAAGGAGGCTGAAAATATTGATTCTAGATGTAATGAGATAATGTGGTGCACCTACATCATAATGCAAAACGGTGAAATCCCGAATTGGGAAACACTTTTTGGTGGATGGCTAGAATTTGGGTGAAATTTTTAATTTCTCGTCCGAGAAAATAGTCAACTCAATTTCTCGACCGAGAGTTTTTAAAACTCTCGTCCAAGAGATTTTTAATGTTTCGCCCGAGAGTTTGATTAGGCTTGACCAGAGTTAAAATAATCTCGAACGAGAGTTAAGTATTTTCTCGTCCGAGAGTTGTATTGACATAAACTCTCATCTGAGAGTTTTATTCCTATAATAAAAACCCCAAAATTCTTGTTTCACTTGGCATTCTACACAGTCGTTTTCATTTTGGAGCTATCGTTTTCACAAACTGGAGCTGTCGTTTTGGACTAGAGCTGTCGCCGCTAAGCATTCGAGCCATCATGATTCTTCTAGCTAGGTAAGTCTCTTCACTTGTTGCACTTTCTTGATTTTCCGAGGTCAAATTGCACAAATCCAAAGATTATTCAATTAAAAGGTTGACCGAGAAGCACAGGAGCAAGGTTCTTCACTATGACAACATACTGCAAAATAATCCCTTCACTAGTCCTATTTCGACTTCTAAGAAGAAGAAACAGCCGCTTAAGGCTAACCCTCCTCCTACAAAAACCTTAAGTCTGAAGCCTGCTTAGGTACTGCCTTTTCAATTCTTATTTGTTTTGGAATCCCTTAATTCATTCTTGACATACCGACAACTTCTGTTATCCAACTGCGTTTTAGTTAAAAACACTATAGGCTAAAATTTTATTGCTATCATGCAGACTTACTATAACACGACTGGAACTCAACCACCGACCTTCACACACATATGGTGTATGCATATATATATGTATGTATTAGTGTGTTGTTGTATGGTTGTATGGACATACTTTGGGGGACGAACATACTTTGGGGGACAGGCATTGTAGGGCACATCCCCTTTCCCTGGGGCATACCTTCTCCTGCCCTAGGACATCAAGTGGAAAATGGGGGACATTTAGGGAACTTACCCAACATCCATAGTGACAGCCAGTGATAGTTACTGATAATGCATAGTGAAGGATTCCTAGTTATAGTTTGAGACCCTTGGAGACCTTGTTAACCTCGTTGGCATCCCTTATTTCAAACCCTCGTGGAGAGTCAGTGATGTTCCAGGCAACGTTGTTGGGGAGGGTTTCACTTTCATATATTGGTAAGGTTCAAAAGTGAATGATGGTGGTTGGGGCTTGTTAGCTGGGGTTTCTGGGAACCATTATGTCATTGTCAAGCACGATTTAGCTAATGGAAAGAATAGAGTTTTAAATAGGATGGTGGCTCTTGGTAGGCCAACCAGAGGATTTTTCATTCAATTTAGATTCCTTCTTGCATCTCAAATGAGGTTTTTATCCTAGATCTAGTGATTTTTTTGGATTTTTTACGACCATTATCAGGGGGTTCCTTCTGCATGATGGTCAAAGCCTCTAGACTCATCTCTACACACGCCACTAGAATCCAAGATTGATCATGAGTCCCCTATAGAATTTTTTGGCTCTCATATGGTGGAAGGTAGCTTGAGGACATGAAATTCCTCAGATAATAATGCATAGTCAAGGATTCAAAGTTACTCATTCTGTAGAAATTCTTGACCTGGTTAAAAAAAATAAAATAAAAAAAATTTGGAAATATAGATCCATCTTAATCTTGAATATTTCAAATATCGATAGATTTACATCTGGGTTGAAGATGGATATTTGCTAGTATATATACAAAATGGTGCTCAAGGGAGAATGATTTCTATATATAAAATAAATGAAATCCTTTAATAATACCTAGAGTGAAAAAACATGTTTTGACAATTACATAAAGTCAATGAGAAACTACAGTGTGTTGGGAATTACATCCTTGATGTTTCAGAAATACATTTCCAAGAGTGTCTATAGGTTGGGTAACTCTAATGTAATGAGGGATGATGTTGTTAGTGGACTTGACTCTGTGGTCATGGATATCAGAACTCAACCTCTGATGTGTTAATGCATTTGTTAAGTGATGTGTCATTTCCACTAGCATTGTCAAAAATCAAAATTGATTGGGCTTAGAGACAATTTCCCACAAATGGATATCCAACACCCCTTAAACAATAACAATATTTACCAAATCCTTCAAAACGTATAGTATGTGAAAGTATAATGGCTCAAGTTTTGGGATAAACATAAAGCAACATTGGGTGGTGGATCACCATGGCCCTTGGGGGTTAGGCCCCAATCATCCACAACAATTTTAGGGATAACAATAATTGGTTCCCATCCATGATTGGTAGGTCCAATAGGCTTATTGGCTTTTGGTATGGTGAGACCAATTTTTTGAAAACCACAACCAAAATCAACTAGTTAAGGGTTCTACCAAACCAAAACAAGAAAGTGGTCCATATAGACTAGTTTTTGAACAAATTTACTAAAAACAACATAAAATATTAAAAAAATAATTAAAAAATACATATTCATGGACTTCAATGTAAATCCAAATAATTAGACACCAAATATGCAAAGTTTAGGTAGTTGGAATGCATGGAGTTTGTAGTGTGGTTGGGTTTTTTTCCACCCAACTTCTTACCAACAAAAACATAGTTAGAGGCATTATCAGTGATAACCTAAACAACATTCTCCACACCCAGCTTGAGGACAATCACATTTCATAGCTGAAATAACAAGTTTGCATATTAATCCTAGTTAGATGCATTTATTGATCTAAAAAACAAGGATCCTTGTGTGAAAATAAAAAAAAGGAAATTAATCATGGTAAGAGACTTTCCATCATTCCATCCATTTGAGAAAAAATCGCCCTTTTTGTCCCCATGATTTTTCAATCTCTATAAACTAGTCATTTATGGATTAAACATTTTTTTTTTAAATCTATAAAAATGGCCTTTGAAGCTCTTACTAACAACAACTATGAACTCTAGAGTAGATTGATAATAAGCTGAGTAGGAAATATTGAAGGCGATATCTTCATCATACCACAATTTGGCCATGTACTCATAAGCATATTCCTTGTACTTATTCCAATGGTTTCAATGGTGGGCTGAGTGCAACTAGTAGTGGTGGAGCAAGGTGGAATAAAACCAACAATACTCTCTCGTTTGTGGAATTGAAAGTGAAACTGTGGGATGATTTTCATGAATGGGAGAAACATGTCTAAAGTGTTCCCTAACAATTATAGAGTTAGAGGATAAACCTTGAAAATTATGGCTACATTTCTATAGAGTCTCTCTCCTTTTCTCTATCTTAGCTTGCATCTCTTTCCGGCTGACCTTTTTCTGATTTATATTTCTCAATAAGGGTTTTCATTTCCTTTGTATTTTCTAGATCCTCCGTAGTAAACCTCATCATGGTTTAATTTTCCCTCGAATACTAAGTGTTATTCCAGACTAAAAATCCTAGCATTGGGTGGTGGGTCATCCTAGTCCTTTGGGGTTAGGCCCCAACCATCCATGCCAAGTTTAAGATTAATAAATATAGGATTTCATCCCTTATTAGCAGGTTCAAGAGTATTTTTGAAAATTGGTATGTTGATACCCTGTTTTGAAAACTAGAACCAAAATCAACCAGGTGAGGGTCTAACGAAACTAGAATAAAAAATTGGCTTGCATTATCTTGTTTTTTGAACCAATTTAACAAAATAATATAAAATGTGAAAATATTAATTAAACAAATATATATTCATGTACATCTATGTCACATGGTTTGGGTTCAAATTTGAGTTCGTAAATGATTAAGTTTGATTTGAATTTAAATTTTATGATGAAGTTTGTATGAGGTTTTCCATTGCATTCACACATACATATTATAACACAGAAAACATAAAATGATAAGATCAATATCAATAAAAACATATGAGCAAGAATTTTTATCAATGAACATACATGAAAATCTAATTTAATCGTCCATAGTTAGAGAGAAGCCATGTTGAGCAGAGGAACGTTGGTTACATCCTTATATGGCATGTAACCTCAGTCCCATAACTCGGTGAGTCACTGTAGCCTTGACCCGTGTCCATGTATGTTTTTGTAAACTTGGCTGGCGTTCATATGCTAATGTCCATAGCTTGCTCCACCTCAACGCCGCATAATTGTAACCTTTGACCCTTGTCATCGTAACCTAAGCATGTGTTCCTATATGTCCTTGTGTCCCTGTAACCTCAACCTTGTAACCTTGCGCTTTGACACAAACCATGTCCTCATAAAGACAATTTAACTTATTGTAAAGGAAAATAGGAGAGGTTTTAATTGGGATTGTAAATCAAATTGGAAATTTTGAGGTCAATAACTAAAATTTTAGGATACAAGAAATAGATATAAAAAAGTATTAACATTATCTTTTTATATGATATTGCTAAAAAAATTCCATACATTGAAAAATTCTTACCATACTTTTTATACCATATAAATAATATTGTTGTTGGCTTCAAAATGTTGGAGCTATAGTACATGCTATCCATTGGTTGATGACATGACTGTCGATTGATAATTTGGTTTCTAATTATTTTATAAGGGGAAGAAATTTGATTTGATACTATAGCAACAATGGCATCAAGCGAGCCCTCCAGAGACCCCTCCATGAGAGGAGGATTATCAGGTACATTGGTTGTTTAGTTATGTCATGTTTTCAAGTAGGTTATATTTATTATTCATTGTGAAAATTTGATTAATGTGAAAAAAATTTTTCCTGCACAGGTGGACGCACTAATATGACTCGTGCGCCCAGACAAGAAATAAAACAAGAGGAGCCCCATAGGCCTATTCCCATTCATCCCCAATTTCATAGAGCCCATTCTGAGGATTATATTATACACGGTATAGCTACACATTAGATCAATTGCTAGTTAAAATGTTCAATTTTACGTTATATTCAATGTTGAACAGGTGAATTTTTTTTTTCAAATGACATGTGTTTAATGTGAAAACATTATGCTCCATAGGTGTAAATGTAGGATTTGGGGTTGGCTCTATTGCTGGTGAGGGGCAAAGGAGAACAATGTCTCATCCTGTGGCATCCATCCCACACTTGGATAATTCTCCTCCAAGTAAAATCTGAAGGAAAATTTATTGTTTGATGTATGTTTAATGTGAAACTTATCGTGTGTCTCATGTACTTGTGTTATAAAACAATTTAATGTTTTGTACAGTGGGTGTTAGAGACGTTCATTCCTCAGAAGGGAACAATCCTATTATGAGCGAAGAGGAAGAGATAGTTTTTCCACGAGGTATTTTCAAATGACAAAACAAGTTTTTTAAATACAAATTTTCCTTATAAATTATTTAACTTTTAATATGTGCAATAATTTAACATGTTACAGGTGGTGGTGGTCGCCCTCCTAGGGGGAGAGGTCGTAGGGTTCATGGGTTTGCTCGAAATCTGAGCTATGATCCCCTTTACACCCATCCCGGTGATATTCCTGAGCAAATGCCTTGGGAAGATACCATATCCTTACTTACTGTTGATGGGATGAGGGAGCATTCCACAAGATTGTGCAATGAATTGCAAAGTTGCAATCTCTCTGCCCCTAGTCGAAATTGTCTCCAAATTGTTTTGCACAATTTGGAGAGTTTGATAGAGACTTATCGTGGGGTTGGACCATCAACCCAAGTTTTTTTTGACATGATGCGTAGGAGGAGAGCGTCAGTGATTGGTATCCACTCCTACAATGAAGTTAAAGGTAGGGTCACTAAATAAATGGCCTTGTCATTATTTGACTTGCGGCCTAAAGACAAAAAACGTCTAAAGATTGCAAGATTCAATGATCCCAATATTACACTTTATATTTATGAGAAGTTCATGTATGCATACGGGAAGTTCCCAAATAATGATGAGGCACCGCAATATTTTTTTAGGATGTTGTTTGCTCAATTCCGAGAGCACATGGACCCTAACTATACAGATACTGAGTCCAAATTCTATGGAGCATGAACGACCTGATGCTATGCGAGATGTTGGGTTTAGGCCTCCAGCACCTCGTTTAGCATCTCAACCACCTAGGGTAGTTACACTTCCAGAGGAGTTAGCCCTTATCTCCAGTGTTGTATCACAAATGAGGAAGAAGATACAAGAACATATTGCAGCAGCCTTAGGAGGGGTGGAAGTCGACTTAGGGACAAGCCAACCTTATTCTAGTGCAGGATTTTGTTCATTTATGATTATTCCAAATGACGTGTTGAGGGAGATGGAGCGAGATGAGCTTATGGAGTATGCATCCTCATGTAGAGACCTCTATGAGCGATCCATTACACAAAAAATGCACACCATGGACGAGGTATGTAGAAGCATGTTTTGATCTATTTTAAAATACACATTTATAAGATGAGCTAGAGTGCATGTAACATGTTTTTTTGGTGTATATACATTTAGTCTCCAAAAACATACGCCAATATATTTATTTAACTTATGCAGTTTACAACATTCTTAGAACAAGATTTCCTTGCCCCTGATCCTCATTCTGTAGATCATGGGCATGATCATGTATAGGTGCCACATTCATTACTATCTATCTATATTTTTGTACGTCAAATTGAAATTTAATTTATGTCACATAATTTTATATGGTATGAGTCTTAACATTATGGAATTTTCAGGTTAGCGCTACACATCAAGGGCTTCCTGAAGAGATTATTCCTTCTCAAGTTCTAGTCGTGACACAGGTATTGATACTTTTCGTTAAGCATATTTATAATTATTATTATATTTCTTTTTGCAAAATTTTCTATTAACTTTGGTTTCTACTTTTCAGGCTACGAATAATATTGAGATGATGCAAACTGAGCCTCAAGGAGATAATGTAGGCTCTGGGTTAGAGAGACTACATTAAACCATGGTAACCTCTTACCATTTCTTCGTTGGTATCATTGCCACATTATAAACAGGCTATCTAGTGAATTTATAGACAGTTGAGAGGTTCCTTTATGTATCTAGTGAATGCTAAAACTAATATTTAATTTTCAATAAAAACTTTGAGCCATAGTCAATTCACTAGGTTACTGACAGTATAGGTGCTTCATTTGGCTTAGAGGAATATGCACATGTGTTTCCTTGACCATCTCAGACACTGTCGCAATGTCAATATGTCGTGTACTTCCTAGTCAAGTCCCTACAAAATAAGGAAGCCCATGCACAAAAATCAAACATAACAAGATATTTCATCTCTTAGCATGGCCTTATCAAGTTACTCATGGTACAAGCTCTAAACAAAGCAAGAAAATCCTGGGAAGAATTCATTGCAACTCCAATGGTTGCAAATTCACTAAATGATCCCAATGTTGTGTGACTCCACCCATTGCAATTGCGAAGGAGGAAGAATATATTGTCATGAATCCCTTGGCTACAAAGTACCTAATAATTCATATTAAGGAATAAGAGACAAATTCTATTACACCATAGAAGTATAGTGATATTGACGTTGAGATAATTAATAGAAAACCAACCACCGAGAGAATGAGAGGGCATCAAAATAGGCCCCCCTGTGTTCCAAGAAATAAGAGGACATGATACATCCCTACCACCACCCAAACCCCTGCTACTCCAAAAAAACAAGTAAGGGAAAAATAAATCCTAGAACACCAGGAAGACACTACCCCTACTGAAACATAAGAAATAGTAGATTCAATGACCTAGGTTTGGAAGAATTTGGTCTGGTGGCCTTGCTACTCCATAATAATTAGCAAGGAGTGCTCTACACTACATATTACTGCTTCATAATTGTTTTCCTATAATAATGTGGATGCGATCTCTCGGGGGAAACTTTGTAGCTATGATAGTGGACTGCATTCCCCAACTATTTATAGGCCTATCACTTAGAGCCTTAGGTGCAGAACTGCCAGATGGGTTACCTTACTAGCACTTGTGGTGGCCTAATAATGGTTATGGAAGACTATGGAATCAATATTCCTTAAAAGACAGAATTGCAGATCATTCTTCCCTTGTGACAAGTTTTCATCTATCCAATACATACCTTTAACAACAATCATTTGGACAATATTATGTGCTCTCATGTGATGGAAAAATGGGAGTTTCAAGAAAATGGGGCAGTATGTGGTTTGATAGAGTTCAAAACAATCCTCTTCAGGACAACTACACATATCTCGTGGCAGATCATGTCCATTGTTGCATCAAAATTGATGACATTTTTCATTTGCAAGTACCCAGGTTCTATTGTAGCCCATCAATGACAATATTCCATCCTGAAAACATTCTAGTTTTGAGGTTTCCTAGTTTTTCATGATGACTAAGCATAGAGGAAAGGACCATTGTATCCATGAGGCAGCTGCATTATTTCACTAATTTCAACTCGCAGCCTTATTTTGGCACATGCTACAGCAGGATAGGAAATGAATAAGCTCTACTGAGCAGTAGTTTAGAGTAGAATAATCTCTTTTGAGAAGTTGTCTTCAATTCTTAGATTCATAGGCTTTAATGTCTTGTGTTTTTCTTTGAAGGTTTATTCATAATTACAAAGTTGTGATCTCATTAAGGACTTAATCCTTCATGCCAATATTTAAACACTGTATGCTCAATCTGGGCACAAGTTTTCACAACAAGTTCTTAGTTTCATTGTCCATGGCATGAACAGTAGCAGCCCATTCTATTACCATGCAACCCCCAGGATCACCTGTTGCTCCATTTGTAGTTCATCAATCTGTAATAATATCTCCCTGCGAGCTTCATTATGCTCTAGTAAGACATTGTTGGGGAGTGATTTCATGTTCTAGTATAGCTCAATTATACATAGATATTAGTTTTTGCGCCCTAAAGTATGGCCTGAATCAATCACCCACTCAACCATAGAGGCCAAGACCTCTTCATCAACTTTCTCATCATGTTCAACATGAAATTCAATATCAACATAGTCGATTTCCTATTGTATAAGAGCAGGGGTTTGTGAATGATATATTTGTGCTTCCTTATGAGCTTGAAGTGTGCCTTGAGCACTCCCTTCTACTTGAGAAGAGGACCCTCAACAAGATTTGGCTCTTTGTCGTGGCATTGGATTTGTCAAGTAGGGGAGTAATCGAGTATGGGTATGCACAAAGGTGAAGAATTCAAATGGATATAGCCATGTCCAATAGGAAGGAGCTTCAATGGTGTAAACACCAAGTAAGGCTGAGCGTAAATGAATTTAAAGCTGGAGAGGAGAAGGTGTAGGGTTGTGGGCACCACCGAAGGAGGTAGGAATAATACTATGGCTCATAGAGGCTTCCCAAAGTGCAAGGGGGGCCCAAGTATCTGACTGTGTAAGCAAAAGCCTGAGTTCACAACTTAATTTCCCTACTTTGACAATTGCAAATTTGATTTATTTACAATAGACTACAATAGTGGTATAAGCCAACCATGCATTAAGGAAATTTTGTAGACGCAATACTGATTGAGACCTTTGGTGCCACCGCCTATGAACCCCTACTTCTTCATGCACTTTTTCCTCGCAGATTGCATGCCTTCACCACAGGGAAAGTCTACCCCCAGAATGAGCATGTAAAATTAAGGAACTTGGGATAGTTATGGACCTTGGGTTTATTTGTTGTCTATAATTTTCTCCACTTTCATTTCTTATTTCCTCATTTTACAATCAGATGTTGTGATTTCTTTCCTTTAAAGCCTAAACAAGTTCTTTTCAATCTCCATTGGTTTTATTCAAGAATCCAGTCTCAATGTCTGTAACAGGCATACAAAATCCTAGAGTATTTTGAAACCTACAAGAAATACTATAAGCTTCCTTTTGTCCCTATTATTATTTGTGGGTAAGTTCTGTGCTTTATTCCTTTTAACAGTATTTGTTTTGGTTAAAGTTTCTAAAGTAGTAGTACCATGCAGGGATTAGAAAGGAAGCAAACGGGAGCATGCTTACAAATTCCTACGGTCTCAAGGTTTTGTTTCTTCCTATGATACTACTCACCACTACATAGACAGTGATGCCGATGCTCATAAGGTTTGTACCATTTAGCTGTATGATGGTCACTAGTTTGTAGGTTTTACAATCCTTTTCCTTTTGGTATTTATTCTTGAAAATGGAACAAAAACGAAATTAACTTGTGGTGAACTGCAAATTTCTAATTAATGAGTTGTTGGTTTGCCAATGGGTTAGCCATCGCAATCACCGTGGTAATATATGTGAAGTGGACTTTATTTGGCTTCTTAATCCCAACAATATGAGTAAGCCTTTGAAGGCTAGCTGGAATGAAACTTTATTTGGATTTATAAAGGTTGTTAACAACCTCTGATTAGTGGTTATAAAATTTAATTCTATGTGCATGAAAAAACTGGTTGTTGTTATCGAAGAGTAGAAGTTAGCCTCTAATTGGTGGTTATAAATTCTGATTTTATGTGCATGATCAAACTGGTAGTTATCAAAGAGTAGTTATTTCCCTCAAAACAATACAGATTGCATGCCATTGAGTGCTTTTGTTTCTTATTTAATGTATCCGAATAAAAAAAACTCTACCTTTGAAATCAATCTGTACAATATTTATAGCATCTTAGTATTATCATTTATGATTGCAGTCTAAATTAAATGAAGTTGGTTTGAAAGATAGAGATGCATTCTGCTTCTTCAAGTCTGATAAATTCCATGATGGTTGTGTAACATTCCCTGGATTTAAAGGTGCTCTCCAACAGGTTAGTTAATATCATGCTTTATTGCATTGTTTCTATTCTACTTTTCTTCTTTCTATTTCATATCAGTTTATTAAAGATTTTTTTAATTGTTTTCTAATCCAATGGCTCCCCTACTGTTATTACTAGATGGTTAAAGATGGTTATTAAAGATATTTCTCTTGGGAATGCAGTTTTTGGTTGGACTGGGTGATAAAGTCTCCCCTACTAATATTGAAGAAGGCATGCGTGTTGGGTCGGTTATTAAAAAATCCCCCTTGCAAAACCATCCTTTTATTTTCACTTTGTCTTCTAGGGAGTTTGTTTCCTTTAGATTTGAGTGTGATATTATCCATCAATTCTAAGTGTCACTGACACGTGAGATATCACATTACTTCTTAGTGAAGCATTACTATGTTTTCAACTCTAATGTTTTATGTGGTTTTCATTAATGTCATAAAAAAAATTTAGAGATTGCTTCAAGTCACACCTTGTGGGTTTTGTCAGGAATGTAATGATTGATGGTCTTCTTTCTTTATGTAGGGATGATCGCAATAAGTATTAGATTCATATCCCTTTATCTCCTAATATTGATCCCAGTGTGACAATGATGATTGTTGAAGAAAAGCCAGATGTTACTTACAATGATGTTGGAGGTTGCAAAGAACAAATTGAAAAGATGCGAGAGGTTTGTCAATTCTCTTATAATTCATCGTCTATTCACATTTCATATTTCCTCATTTGGCCAATAGTATCAACATAGTATTATGTCCATAAATGGTCAATATAAAAAGTCATTTATCATAACAGTTACAGGGATAACATTGGGTAATCTCATCCTAGTAAATTATGTGTGTGGTCCTGGTGATAGGTTGAAATGACCCTGATTCAGCTGAAATTGTTCCTGACCTTAATTTTTCTCAAGATGGGAGTGGGGATGCTATCTCGTATTTGGGAAAGGAGCCACCCTCTCATCTGATTACCTCCTTCCCTGACAGCGCTCCCGGGGAATGTCAGAAGTGGGAGAAGATGGACCTGTTAAAGGGAATTGTTCTCTGTAGACAAGCTGGTTATGGTTGATCAAATAGGGCCACTTCAGTTTCAATGCAGCCTATTCTGGGATCCTCTGAGAATGGATGGTATAAATTAAAAGGAGAAAGGAAAATAAAAGCAGTGGAATGGACTGCACGATCCTTCGGTCCAGGAATCAGGAGCAAGCTACCCATCCTTGAAAATAATAAAATGGTCAAGATGGATTCTTAATGTAACACCTTTTATGGCTCAAGCCTGTATTTTTACTATAGTTTACATTTTTCATTAGATTCAGCTAAGGTGTCAAACATTTCAATATCAGACCTTATTCAGAGTAGCTTAGTCTGGGGGTCAACTGTTGAACATTAGACCCAGGATTGGATTTTCCCAAGAAATATATGTGGCAATCTTTGATGCATATCATGCTTGTGTTAATTGATTTTTATTTACCCAAAACAATGTTAAACAAATCAGTTTTTGTTATGTTTGATTAATCAGAATGTTTTTTTTGTAAAAATGGTCAAGCATATCAGTCTCTGTCACATCTAATTGATCTGAATATGTTTCGTTTCTTCATCCAGGTAGCGAGGTGCACGAAGATCATTAATCCAAAAACTAATGATTCCAAGTATGTCATACATGTTAAACAAATTGCCAAGGTATGCCTATTTCTCCAAGTTGTGTTGTGATCATACAGTAAAGTCATTATTCTCTTATACTAAAACTATATATGCAGTGATTAGTATTTTTCTCACAACAAAACTTATGAATTCAAAACCCAATGTTTCCCGAAAGCCACATTGACTTGCATGTAGTATTTACAACGTTGTCTCTTGGGAATGCAGTTTGTGGTTGGACTGGGTGATAAAGTCTCCCCTAATGATATTGAAGAAGGCGTGCGTGTCAGGTCAGTTATTAAAAAATCCCCCTTGAAAAACCATCCTTTTATGTTCACTTTGTCTTCTAAGGAGTTTGTTTCCTTTAGAGTTAAGTGTGATATTATCCATCAATTCTAAGTGTCGTTGACACGTGAGATATCACATTACTTCTTACTGAAGCATTACTATGTTTTCAACTCTAATGTTTTATGTTGTTTGCATTAATGTCATAAAAAAATTTAGATATTTCTTCAGGTCACACCTTGTGGGTTTTTTCAAGAATGTAATGATTGATGGTCTTCTTTCTTTATGTAGTGTTGATCGCACTAATTATCAGATTCAGATCCCTTTGACTCCTAAGATTGATCACAGTGTGACAATGATGACTGTTGAAGAAAAGCCAGATGTTAATTACAATGATGTTGGAGGTTGCAAAGAACAAATTGAATAGATGCGAGAGGTTTGTCAATTCTCTTATAAGTCATCATCTATTCACATTTCATATTTCCTCATTTGGCCAATAGTATCAATGGAGTATTATGTCAATAAATGGTCAATATAAAAATTCATTTATCATAACAGTTACAGGGATGACATTAGGTAATCTCATCCTAGACAAACTACTGATTCATGCTTTTGGTTGCAGATATCTTGTGAATCAAGGATGCATTAAGCCTCTATGTGATCTTCTAGTCTTTCCAGACCCAAGAATTGTAACTATTTGTCTTGAAGGGCTAGAGAATATTTTGAAAGTTGGGGAAGAAGAGAAGGTTTTGGGCAACACTAGAGGTGTAAATCTCTATGCACAGTATATTGATGATGTTGAAGGATTTGAGAAGATTGAGAACCTGCAAAGTCAGACAATAATGAAATTTATGAGAAGGCAGTAAATATTCTTGAAACTTATTGGCTGGAAGATGATGAAGATGACCAAACAGTCAATTTTTACCTCTCATATTTAACATTTTAAGTGACCTATGATATGCCACCAATGGAGGGAACACTTCATTTTTGTACAGTCAGAGAGATTTACATAGTCAAGTATTCTTGCGTGCATTGTGTATACTATATGTCCACATGCTATCAAATATATTTTAGGTTCAACATGAGTACTTTATTTTACCTTGCAATCAAAATTACAATTATTTTCTATTTTTGTGGAAGCTCGGATGGAGTCTAGTTTCTCGAGTTGAAAGAAATGTCAAAATATGAGTTTTATGTATGTCATCAAGAGAATAACTTCCAAGTGTTATTCTAGCACTAATGAAATTTAATTTTGTAATATTTCTCCACCAAGCTATATATATTCCAATCAATGATCTAATATTTCATAAGAGGCAAGTGATCTATTCTGGAAAATGTTGGTTTAAATGTTTTGTTGTGTTAGTGTCGGTCTTTGCCTTCCTCAATGATCAAACATGCTCTTACAAAGTGATTTTAAGGTGTCAAGGTCAAATTTTGTCATTTTAGTGAGTCTTCAAGTAAAACTTGGTCACTAGGTATTAGGTCTAGGGTTTGTTTTCACTCCTTTCAAAGTTGTCCAAATGTAGGTCCATGTCACCATTCAGCTGAGTGTACCATCATTCAGAGGGTTTTCATCATCATGTCAAGTTCCACTGGGTCATATTACACCTTGTTCATGCTTTAGTTGTGCCTAGGTAAGGTTCATTTCCCTCTCCTAGGGTTTTGAAGGTAATTTCTCTTGGATGGTCAAATCCTTGACAAAACTTGTATCCTGATGTTCATACACCTTCCCCTATCCTTAATGTACCTTATTAAACACTTTCCATCACTGAGATCCCCCAAATTCCTCATTTTCACACAAACCCTAGTTTCTTGCTACAACTTGGCTATTTTCTAGGCTAGGCCTGTGTTTTGCCCTTTTGGACCCCTTCCCCTCAGTCAATATTTGAAATTCCACTTTCCCCTGCTTCCTAACATCCCTCCCTACTTCCCAAAATTTTCTCAAGAATTTAGAAGCCCCTTATTCCCTTCATTTCGCTTCATTTCGACAAATCCCCTGTTCCACACATCGGGATAGGTTTTACTTCAATGATGTTTCTGAGCAAGAAAAGATGAATTTGGAAACACTGAGAGAGGTTTTTGTCAAAACTAGGCCAATGAAGGAAAAAATCCTTCACTCTTTACATAGGTGTATGGTTTTAGAGAAATGTCAAAAATATGGTTGCCTCAGGAGAATTGATGCACCTCTGAAGTGACCTTGGGAAAATCAATCTTTCTCCTAGCTTGGTTGGCCAAATGACTTGTGTGATGAGTCAAATGATAACTAGACACAAAGATCTTTCCGATGAGATATCATGAGCTCAATTTGGAGTTGCGGAAGACCTTCAAAAGTTGAGTGCAACAGCACTTTGCCTTGAGGCAACCTCATTTTTCACATTTTGACCAGTCTTGGGAGATTTGATTTTTGACAGGGCAAATGAACTCCAAATTGAAACATTCCAGTTGGGTTGGAAATTAGACTCAACAAGCTTTCCAACGAGATATCATACACCCAATTTGGACACCGGGAATATCTCCAAAAGTCTCCTGCAAAAAGGCGCGGCACGTAGAGATGGCGCGACGCATTGGGGAGCCCTCTGCAGTGTAAAAAATGAACTGGCGCGGCGCATAGAGAAGGCGCAGCGCATTGGGCTAAAAAGCTTGAAATCCATTCAAATATTCCTCCAAAAGCTCCAAAATTTCAAATTCTTCATTCCACAACTAATTTAACATCTCCATATTGCCAATATATGAGTTTCCATCAGTGTTTATGGTGTTTCAATAGGTGAAAAATAAAACCCTAGCTCCTTGCACAGTTTCATTGAAAATCTGCCTAGGGTTTGAAAAATTGCCATTTTTTGCTGTCTTATTCCCCTCTACCACTTTCACATCCCCTTCACTACATTTCACTAGTTTCATTTCCCATTCCCCCTCTCATTTCCACTCATCCTACTCCCCTATCCCCAAAACCCTAAAAGGCCAAGTTGAAGAAGGCCTCAAAGCGTCGGAAAAGGCATGATAGACTTCAAATATTGGCTGAGGCTTCCTTGTCCCAGCATAGCACATAATGGAGGACACTCAGCCCAAGTTTCAAAAAATTTGGGACACTTTTTGCATTTTTGAAAATTTTGGGCCTAGAAACAGACTTTTCAGCTCTATGTGCCACGCCACTTGGCGCGCGCTTATGATTGGGGACTCCTTTTGGTGAAAACTCAGAATTTTTGGATTTTTCATGGAAAAGATATGCATGCCTACCTATGGACAAGAAATTTTGACAGGTTTTGGGTTTCCAGAAGGGTGAAAAACACCCCAAAAATGACCTTTCTGCCCCTTTTTTCACACACAGGAAGCAGTGTTGGGAGAAATCATTTTTGGAGGGGAAAATGACGGCCAAATTCAGAAATTTCACTTGTGTTGGAAAGTAGACATGCATACCTTTCCAAAAATCCCACTTGGAGAAAATTTAAACACCGGGAAGGCCTCCAAAATCAGCTGCAAACTAGCGCAACGCATAGAGAAATTAGGCGCGACGCATTGGAGGATTTTGCTCATTTTTTACTCAGTAACTCTGTTTTTTGCCTAGTTTTTGACAGTTTTACTTTCTTACTTATAAATATCAAACTCATGATGTAATTTGATGTAATTTGATGGATATTGATGTAATTTTGTTAAATTTTTACTCATGGAGGTAGATTCATCCATCAAAAGGTGAATTGCAACTGAATGAATCAGTTTCCTATCTTATAGAGGCAAGTTGTTCCACTGCCTATTTTCCAGTTCTTAGTTTAGATCTTGTTGAAACAGCTCCTAAAATTGTGAGCTCGACCCCTAGATGTTGGGGATGAGTTATGCTTGTCTATATCTTGTATTTTTTCATTCATTTTCCTGGTTGGACTCTTGGGAATGCTTTGAGCATCATTGTACATTCATCTCTGCATTTTTGGCAAAGGAATAGACCAGGGTTTGCAGCACTCCATGGGATTCATGTGGCATTTTGTTTTGATGATGTGTTTCTCTCTGTAAATGTAATTCTATTGGTGTTTTATGTATACCGTTTTCTCTCTTATTTCTTCTTAAATTAAACAAACAAGGATAAAGGTAGAATTCATTAAAATTTGCAGTGCTCTACCTACGGTTTATTTAATTTTCTATGTTTTCAGCTATTTGGAGAGGATCCCTAAAGGTTTCTTGCCCTCTTCAACTCCTCACCTCTCTCAACTCTCCATTTATTTCAAATTGGAAGTGTCAAAATCAATTTCCTACCTTGCCCCATTCAGATCTCTACAAAACTGGGCTTCATTCCCCAGGCCCAAATCTTCCTTTCCCTTTGATCCAACAAAACACCCTTGAAAACAAGATCAAAATATTTTGCATATATACCTAGCCTAAAATTAGTCTTTACATCAAGTCATCTCAAGCCTCGTCGATTATTTTTGACTGAGATTGACAAGGAGAGAGCCCTCTCCTGATGCGGTAGGGCTAGCTACGGGTTAGCGCAGTTTGATGTTACCTAGATTCTGCCTTTCTCGGCACGAGGTAGATTTAGGCCATAACAAGATGCTTATCAATATCCTTGCTTGTTGATAATTTGCTTTAAATTTAATTTTAACTTTTATTTAACCTTTCTCATTAGGAATATAGAAATGATGAATCAAACACTAGTAGCAAATAAGGTTCTCCAAAGATCATGTCCATCATTTACTGTGTCTTAATGTCATTTTCTTAATACCAGTATCAGAGGAAGAATTCATGTTGTTCATGTATCATATTTTAAAGCTACCCTAAGGGTAGAATCCTATGCTTCTCCAGGGATATGAGGAGTCTTTATGCCAAATATTTTTTGTTACATCCCTTAATCAGGTGTGCATGCCATTTGATGCCCAAACTCTTTCATTATGTCAAAGCCGAAGGGGTTAGGGTCAGTGCATTCCTGGAAAGGGTTTCTCATGTGCCAAACCTGGAATGTTGGGGTCTCATTATAAGGAATATTTCTGATTTTCGTCAGTTTTTTCATAATTTTATGGTGCTTCCAAATACCTTTCTTTGGACTAATTCTTGTTTGATTCTTTAATTCACTTGCAAGTTGCATGATAGGTAATTCTTGGTTTGATTATATGGTATTTGCAAATTCTTGTTCACAGATCTTGCTGCTAAACTTTTTGAAAGTTTATTTCCACAGCATATGACTATATATTTAATTCTTCTTGAACATTAATTTATGTTTTGAAACAGTTATTAAATTTTACCAAGTATTTAGTAACAATTACAGCATGTTGCAGGGTATTGGCCCTTTCTGCTATCAACATGTATTTATGTGTCCCTTGCTATAGCTTAGGATAATGACAACATAAATTCAGACTTCTTAATTTCAGACAGTGTCATCAAAAAGCTTACCTTAGACTGTGGTGGACTCCTTAAGATTGTGGTGAACTCCTTGCTCAATCTGTGGTGGACTCCTTAGCTCAAATTGTGGAAGATTACAATGATTCCTGTGTAGTAACTACAACCGTATTGGATTGTGTATATATTTTCAGCTCATTTCCTTGTTGGACAGTCTCAACACAATGATACTACCTCTCAGAATGGTGGAGACCTTTATTGTTGTAATTGACCTAAATGTGAATCATAATTCTTTGCTCAAACTTCCTTGTTGGACAATCGCAACACAATAATACTACTTCTCAGAACAGTGAAGACCTTGGTTACTGTAATTTCCTTGACTGTGCATCATCATTCTTGGGTCGGATTTCCTTGCTAGATAGTCACAACACAATAATACTACCTCTCAGAATGGTGAAGACCTTGGTTGTTGTAATTACCTTGATTGTGTATCATCACTCTTGGAACACAACAAATATTGTTGAAGTGTTGGAGTTGTCCAACATCAAGGCCATTGTTGGAGTCTTATTTTGGACAAGTGAGGAATTGGACAATGAACAATCAAAGAAAGTTTTGGAAGCACCTATTAAGAAGTCTGTGGAGATATATCTTACTTGGGAAAGGGTTATTGAAGACACCCTTGAAGAATCCTTGAAGGGTTATCTTATGATTGATGTCTATAAATGAACCCCGAACATCAATTTTCGTAATGGTTGTTTAATCATATGAATGATAATGATCCTAGAGTCATTAATCATAATGATTGAATTCATTCTTATTCCTTTAGTGATTTTAAACCCTTTTCAAAGTGCATATGCCTCTATTTGTTATGATTCCAATTTTATGCTCCTAGCATTCCAATTTTATGCTCCATCAATAAAATATAAAAGAATAAAGCTAATCCTTCTTCCAATTTTAAAAATTAGGAGTATTTTGTTGAAGCTATCAATATATGCTCTATAAACTAGTTTGAGTAAATTTTCTCCTTAAATTTGAAATTTACCAAACCATTTCTCTTCATCTATATTGAAACATTGATGAGAGTTGAGTTGTTTTCCTTTGGAAATAATAATTTCATCTAAAAACTTTTGGATTTATTGCTACAAGGGGTGGGATATCTATCTCTTAATATAAAAGTGTGAAATCCATTACTAGCGAAAATTTCTGACATACGAAATAATTCATAGCTAAACACACCTTTATGAATAGTTTTGACATTATTAACAGAAAGAAATAAGGGTAAAACTTTTTGAGATTTACATGATGATTGATGATTATCTTGAAAATCCATTATTATGAGTAGTAGCATGCTTGGTGTTAGATCCATAGGTTACGCTATTTTAAAATACAATATTGCATAGAAAAATTCATGACACTTGAAAAGGATCATAAACAAAATTATTTTTAATTGGTTGTTGTTTATATTTGCTAAAAACCCATTTACAAATGGTAATTATGAAGGAAAAAATTGTTAAGGTCACAATCAAGATTTGAGAAATCCATTGGAAGTGAAAGAACCTACACATAACTTAAAATTGTTATATGGAGGACCATGATCAACATAAAACAACCCACTAATGCAAATTTGGTTATATGGTGTGGTTATATCTCAATAAAAAAGAGTTTTAAGGATGACAATGACAAGTTGTACAACACATGGAAGAGAACACTTTCTAGTTTAATCCACCCATGCCCATGAGGTTGGATTATAATAATAATAGAGAAAAAAGATTTAAAATATATTTGATACTTCCATGATGATTGATGAGGAAACCGTTATTACAAGTAATAACATACATTATTCATGTGTTACATTTATATATTATACTATTTAGAAATACAATTATGAATAAGAAAATTCATGATACTTGAAAAGAGTCATAAAAATGTTTCCAAAAGAAATTAAAATAGCAACTTCCAAGTAAAGGGAAATGGCTTACAAAATAGGGTATAAGAATGTTTTCCATACCACATGTTGAAACTTTCAAAATATTGAAAAAACAAAATATAGATTACAAGGGGATGTGTATAATATGTAAATGATTAAAGGTAGAATTTTGGAGAAATAACTAAATCTCGATTACAAGATCTTGAATGTTCCTTTGTATGATCTATTCCATGTTGTGAACAATATTTTCCAAGCTCATGTAAAAAAGAAACATGTCAAATGAACATAGAAACATTTGACATTTTACATTTGTAGGATACTTTGTTGAAGCTATCAATATGCGAGCTATAAACTAGTTTGAATAAATTTTCTCCTTAAATTTGAAATTTACCAAACCATTTCTCTTCATCTATATTGAAACATTGATGAGAGTTGAGTTGTTTTCCTTTGGAAATAATAATTGAACATCTAAACACTTTTGGATTTATTGCTACAAGGGGTGGGATACCTATGTCTTAATATAAAAGTGTAAAATCCATTATTAGCGAAACTTTATAACACAAGAATTAATTCATAGCTTTAAACACACCTTTATGAATAGTTTTGTATTCTTGAATGTTCCTTTGTAGGATCTATTCCATGTTGTGAACAATATTTTCCAAGCACATGGAAAATAGAAACATGTCAATAGAAAATAAAAGTAGGAGACCTCCATCATGAGAAGAGACAATAATGAAGAGATTAGCCACATCAAATATAAAATAATCTAAACTAATGAAGAGATGCAAATATGATGACATTTGATATCAAAACTAGAAACTAACGATACAATAATATATATACTCATTCATCACCATCATATCCATGCAAAAAAAGGGGCGAGTTAAGATCATCTAGGAGTAAACATCATGGACACATTAAATCACCATAACTTAATTATCTAGCAAAGCACCCTTATCCAGTAGATCATAATATATTGTTCATACCAACACACATCTAACCATCCACATGTCCATTTATTTGAAAGCAATCCACAATATAGTCTTAAACTATATAAAGTCCAATGCATTGTAGAAATTATATGTTCTAACCCTAGAATCAAAGTTCATTGTTCATCTTCAACAATGTGTTCCACTCATATGAAATGTGCTAGTGGAAAATTTTCCAGAATGGCATCATGATCATCTATCGATAACCTCCATTGTCGTTGTTTTTTTCTACTCTTCACTTGCTTCAACTGCAACCGAGTTGCTATGACCAAGTGACTATATTGGGCATAAATAACCTCTGGCTAGTAATCTTGAAAAATAATATGATCTTTACATTTCTTTACTTCTTCAAAGAAATGTCCCATTAACACCATTGAACTGATTGGGTATGTATAATTTGATGGATCATTATACTCTTGCAGCAACGTGGATTTAGACATAGTGCATCATAATAAATAATAATGCACTTTTTCTTGATTATTTTCTGGTGCAATGACAGCGAAGACATCACCTTCTCTAACCATATCAGAAACAAGATCATAATCATTGTCAATCACAACCACTTCATTTTCCATTTCCTTGTCAGTCACATTTCCAAATGGGGGCAATGGTGTCAATTCTTCGTGTTTCCATGGTTTAACAAATTTCTTAATTTGGTTTTCATAGTCATCGATGGACTCTGTCTGATCAATACATGCAGAACAAAAGAAATATTACTTTCATTTCTCAATGTAATGTATATTTGTCATGTTCTTACTCCTAATTGAGTGTAAACTTCTTTTTTGAGAGATTCCAAGGCAATTAAATGGCAACGATCTATCAACATCACCCATTTCAATATTCCAAAAGTACCTGCTTGAGAAAAACACACACACATGTATGAGTCAAATTTTGAACAATATTTAATATTTTTTTGATAACAAAATACACACATATATGTATACACACATATATATCTAGGTCCATGTATAATATATTGTTAGTTAAATGTGTAAGCCTACTTGTGCACATCAGCCATCCTTGGGTTCGATACATGACTTAAATTTTCTTTGCACGAATTAATAAAATCTAAAGAATTTGCAAGTCGGGAAGCTGAGTGATTCAATTGATACCTCCTAATTGCATGTTTTACACATGCCCTAGCACCATTGTGCTATCCTTTTCCATGCCCTGTCTCAAAGAAATTCCATGTATGTGGAATTTTGGTTCTCTTATGAAGACGAGACAACCAAAAGAATGATCTTGCTGATTTAAATTGACCAGCACAACCATCTGACCATACCCAATGTTCTTTAAAAGTGACCCTTCATTTCAACAATTAATTATAAATAACATTAAAACAATGTTGAACAAAACATGTATCATGTGTTCGATCATCACTGATGTAGAAATGGTACTCCTTAATCACCTCACGATTATTTTCATCGCTATCAAAACCATCGATAGCAAGCTCTGCATGTCTATACAAAATATGCACAAATATAGATACTTGGTATGAATGATAATACTCACTTTGTATCTCCTTATGTGGACTAAACATGTAATTCTCAGCGAAATCAACCACTGATAATATTTTTCCTTTGGGAACACATCACATGATTTCTTGAACTGTAAATCCTACCATCGTGATATATGAAAATGCTTAATATATTTGTATATTTGCACCATGAACTTCTCCATAAAAGATGTCACTGGAATGTCGTCGTCAAGTAAAGTGATTTTTTTTTATGTTGTGCTTGAATCTGCAACAGGAGTGTAAGTAACAATTTCATATCGCTTCCAATTCAGACTGAGATTTGACAGTCTGGAATCATTAAGATCAATGGGATACTTTTCATCGTAGAGTACCAAATGAGAACATTCTGGGCATTTTCTTCCACCAACACATTCTTTTTTATAAAAAATTCATTATTCTCTCGTGCACATAATATCTTCGATAAAAATTCACGAACACTTGAAGGAGGGGGGTCATTTGACCAATATTTTATGCCAAAATTTACAAATGTCTCATAAAATAATTTTAATTCTACATGGTATCAACAACAACATGTGTCTCGAATAGTGATAGGCTTGAAATACCATGGTTTAATCTTCAAAAATGTGCTAAGGGAAACCTTCACATCAGTATTACTCTCCATAAAGTTCTGGAATAATTCTACTTGACTGACCTGTGTTATATGTTTAGCATGAGATTCATAATTTCCCTTAGATATATGGCGTCACACAAAATCCTTTTCATTTGGCGACACACGAGAATTCAAATCCCAAAACTCTTTTACCCTATCCCTCACACCATCAGGAATTCTATCATGATATGGACGCCTGCAGATATTAGCCCAACATGCAAGTTCATCATTCTCATCTAATTGAATTCTAAACTTTGTATGCCTCCATAAAAAAATTCTTGATGTTTTAAACAATTTTGAAGTTGTTGACATCGACCGACTTGTTGAAGTTCGTTTCACGACTATGCCTGTTAAAAGTTCTCTACGAGCATTCTTTTCAACTTGATATCACTTTTTGGTTAGTGTGGCAAGTTTCGACGTCACATTTTTTGATACCATTTCATTTGCTAAAACCTCTTTCTCACTTTTAATGCCCAATAATTCCACAGCATTTTTGAGAGATTTGTGCTTTAAAAATCCACGTAACATCTGAGCTTGTGCTATGATATATTTACCTTCAAAAATATGTTTCAACCCCAAATTTACTTTATGTTGAACTGTCATTTCAGCCATTGGTGGTCCCAATTCTTCAATTTTAGTTGGATCCATATTTTCTAGAAACGTGTAGTTGTATACAACGTTCTTGGAACTTCCAATTAATTGCGGTGAAATTTGAGGTGTGGTAGTATCTTCTTGTGGTTCTGATGTTGTCCCTACATAAAAAACAATATTAACTTCTAATTTGAAATTGACATATACATATTTTTAATTTTAAAACTATCTTGAACTACAATGTTTTAAAAAAAATACAAAATTCAAATTGAAGAAACTATTGACTCACCAATGATCGATATCAATATTCTCTTGGAAATTTGTGTTTTCAATATTCTCGTTGACAAGTTCCTCAACATTTCTCATTTCCTCGTCATTGTCATGCACCTCTGCATCTCTTTCACGATGCTCTGCCTCCACATTCATGGCTTAATCTTTCCCTTTCCTCTCGCATTTTTTTTTGTAATCTCTCATTTTTATCCACTGAATCAGTTCTTTTTCGATCGTGCCTTGATAGGAAATTCCTTTGGTTTCCCATGTTCACAAAATTGGAAACCTAAAATCCAATTCTATTTGGACCAATTAATACCCAAAAAAACCATAAAGACTTTAGAATAAGTACTTCATGCTTTCAATAAGAGAGAAAATTAAATAAATAATTAAATTCATAAAGACATTTTGAAAAAATACTTCATGCCTTCATAGAGACATTTTTCAAAAATACTTCATGTCTTCATAGAGAAATTTTGCAAAAAATACTTCATGCATCGATGCTCCCAAAAAAACTTCAAAAAAAAATTCGCCAAAAATATTTCGCACCCAAAAAAACTTCAAAAAAAAAAAAAAAAAAATTGCCAAAAAGAATTTTTCGCCTAGAAAATATTCGCACCTTAGCAGAAAAAGAATTCATACCCTCGCACCTTCACAATTTTTGGACCCTCACACCTTCGAAATTTTCGCTGGTTCAGAATGGTGTGTGGAACTAATCTTTCAAACGAGTGTATTTATATAGAACTCTCGTCTGAAACATTGCGTCGGCTTTCGATTAAAATTTAATAAACTCTCGTCCGAGAGTTCACGTCCGAAAAAATTGCATCGGCTTCCGATTAAAATTTAATAAAATCTCGTCCGAGAGTTTATTAAAATCTCGGACGAGAGTTGGCCTTGGGTAAACTCTCAGGCGCAAACTCTCGGCCGAGAGTTTACTCGCACGGTTAAATGTAACTTGTGGTGGTTTAAACTCTTGGTCGACAGTTTAATAAATATCTCGCCTGAGAAATTATCTCGGCTGAGATTTTATGGTCGACGAAAAACACATAGAATTTTGCAGTTTTCAAGAACCTGCAACTTTGGAGGGGCGGAACACCTACAAAAAAAAAAATTATATTTCGGACCTGGTACCATTAGATTCATCTCTGAATCTAGTTTCTAATGATGTAATATTTGTGGAGTTCCGTTAAAAATTTCAATTTGTTATTAATTTTTTACTAAACTGTGTCACTGTGGAATTTCATTGTTATGAAAATTGCATTGAATGAAAATTCAATAAATTTAAAATGGCAACACCAAAAAAATTAGAAAAATCATATTGCAATTCCTCTCCCTGACTTCTTCAAAAGGGTATTCTCCTTTTTCTTATTGACGATCACATTGAAAAAAAAATCTAGGGCTCATAAAATGTACTAAAACATCACCGTTTTTTGGTCTTCGTCCATTTCAAAAAATAATAAAAAATAGTGATTTAATCTGAAAATTACCGAAAAATAGTCAGTGCACTAGTGCAATATATGTAGATTATGATGATATGGTTTATTTCCAAAAAATGAATAACCTTCCCTAAAAAAATTTAGGGTTCAAAACGTGACTATTTATGTTTTCCTGAAAATTTCAAGTATATGCAGTTAGTAAACAACAAACTTACCCCTCTATATGTCAATATTTTTCTTTTTAAATATGATTATGGAGGTAAGACAATTCTCTACAAATATTGTTGTTATGTCAAAGCATAATTTCCATTGAAATATGAGTTTAGTGGAGTTGAAGTTGAAAAAACATAGAAAATTACAATTTTCAACGTCAAATAAGGGCAAAAAGTGTTTCCCAACTTCACATTTTCACCCAGGCAGAGAAGGTCCTCGGATAGGTATATTGGATACATGGCTCTTGTGAGCAAATGTATTGTGATAGAACCATCCTCTTTTGAGGAAGCAGTGCAGCAGCTAATGTGGGTTAATGACATGGTTGAGAAGTATGACTCCATTCTCATAAATAGTAAATAAGAAGTGGTCCCAAGACTAGTGGGTAAGTTAGTGGTTGGATCCAGGTGGATCTATAAGGTGAAGCAAGCAGCAGATGGGAGTGTGGAGAAATATAAGGCTAGATTTGTGGCCAGGGGATTCTCACAGGTAGAGGGGATTGAGAATAAGGAGACTTTTGCACCAATTGCAAGGTACTCATCGATTAGATCCATCCTTGCACTCTCAATGCAGATGGGATGGCAGATACATCAAATGGATGTAAATACAGAATTTCTCAATGGATTTATTGAGGAAGAAGTGTACATTGAGCAGTCAAAATTTTTTGAGACCTTAGACAAGGACTTGCATGTGTGCAGACTCAAGAGAGCAATGTATGGGCTGAAGCAAGCACCTCGTGCTTGGTACACCATGATCGACAGTTATTTCACTGGGTTGGTATTCACAAAGAGTGAAGCGGATGAAAACCTATATCATATTGTGGTTGATGGTAAGATTTTGATTATTGTACTTTATGTAGATAATATGATACTGACTGGTGATGAGAAGCTCATAACTTTTTGTAAAGAGGACCTTGCAAGAGAATTTGAGATGAAGGACATGGGCCTCTTGCACTATTTCCTTGGTTTGGAAATATGGCAAAAATATGGGGAGCTATTTGTATCTCAAGGCAAGTATGCCAATGATATTCTGAGGAAGTTCCACATGGAGGGTAGCAAACCCATGGAAACTCCTCTTGCAGGAAATTGGAGGAAGGAGGATGCTACTTCAGGTGAGGTAGTCGATGTTATTATTTACAGGCAGCTTGTGGGTTCACTTATGTATTTGGTGAACACACGACCAAACATATGCTACACAGTTAACCAGCTTAGTCAAGCTATGGTTAAGCCTACCAAGCGCTTTTGGAAGGTGGGCAAGCATGTTTTGAGATATCTCAGGGGCACTACAGAGTATTATTGTGGTACAGATGGATAGAGGGAATGGAGCTTCAAGGCTTCACCGATGCAGATTGGGTAGGCAGTCCATCTGATAGGAAGAGAACATCAGGGGCATCTTCAGCTAAGGACCAGCAGCAATTTCTTGGTACAGCAGGAAACAAAGATCAGTTGCACTCAATTTAGCAGAGGCAAAGTACATGGAATCTAGTCAGGATGCATGTGATTCCATCTGGGTGAGGAAGATACTTGTTGGTTTGTTTGGTCATCATATGGATCGAACGGTGATACATTGTGATAACCAGAGTTTCATAAAACTCTTGGTTAATTCAGTATTCCATGACAGGTCCAAGCATATTGATATTTGGTACCACCATCTCAGATATTGTGTTAATAAGCACATTATGTTGTTGCAGTACATTCCCACGGAGGATCGGGATGCAGATATCTTGACGAAGGCATTGGCAAAGAGAAAATTTGAATACCACAGAGGCGGGATCGGAGTAGCTGATAATCCCTTTCTTGTTGAGAGGGAGTGTTTAAATTCAACAAGAAAATGCACCACATACTAGTGTGGGATTCCAGTCACACATGGGTGAGCAATTCAATTACACATTAGTGCTAAATGTGGGCATCTAATTTATTTTTCCCTTAAATAAATTGGACAATAAATTGTAATCTCATAACAATGTGTATCAATTAACTAAGTAATGAATACTAAGTTAGCTCAATAATTTCAAGTTGAGGGTCTAAGATGAGGCATGTAGAGTGATTATATTATTTTGGGGGTCCAGTTATAGTTGTAGCACTAGTGTGGTGTGAGTGTAATTAGTTAACTCAAATTAATTGAGTTAAAATCAATTTAACTAGTTATAAATGAGTGATGAGCTAGTGAGAGGTCTAGTGAATTAAATTAGATTAATTCACAAGTAGTGATCAATCATATAACTGGTGATTCACTATTAATAGCCGCATGCATGTTAGTTCTGATGAAGACCTAGTTGAGACAGAGGTTAAAGGGAAGATAACTATCAGTTGTATTATTAGAAAATTTCTCGAGCGCAATTATAAAGTCACAAGAAGGCTATGATGGATTGCGCAATCAAGGAAGGTTGGAATTCCTATTTAATAGGGATTTATTTCTCTAGGAATTGTGTGAAAATTTCAAACTAGAGGAAGGCAAGGAATTGGCTAAGTATTTATCCAATTTTTCCTAGATCAATGTGAGACGATTGGTAGAGTGTAGGAAATTCTTGTGAGCAAGAATGCATTGCATTGTTTCATGATTCCTTAACTTATTATACAATAGAGATAGAGGGGTTTTGAGCAGTGTCTTTCCCCGGGAATATCGTGTGTTGTGAGATTGATTTACTTCTTTCTCTTACTTGCATGCAATTGAGCGATCATGTTTTATATTCCACAAATATTGTAGAAGGATTCAGTATCTTGTTTTACAACATTACATGATCGAATTGAATACATCGGTACAATTTATACACTTGTAACCCTTGTCACCAGTAAATTTGACACCAAGGCCATAGAAGAATACCTATTGAACCCAAGTCATACAAATCAAATAGAAATGGGGGGAGGGTTTAATAGAAAAGAACCTAATATACAGAGAGAATTCAATTACACCCTCCTATAACAGAATTTTTTAGGAGGCATAAATGGTTGGGTTTCTTTGATATCCTAAGGGGAAATGATGATGAAATAGATCAAGAATTTGCAATGGACCTACACTCTCAAGCAGATGTCAGTGCCACTACTGTGGTAAAGGGATTGGCCATAACCATCACACCTAAGTTGATCAACATAATAATAACACTGCCCCTAGGAATCAAGTGGAATATAGAAGACAAGGTCACTAGTGCCACTGCCAAGAAAAACTTCTTTTTGACCAATGAGAAGCACATAGAAGACAAAAATTGGGTCAGAAGGAAGAGTTTAACTTACCCGTGGAATGAGGTAGCCTACCACATCCTCAAGTACATTTCTTGTTAAGGTATATTGAGTGTAGTCTATATATAAAATTTCATATTGTTGCATGAGCTTAGATTTAAGGAGGATTTTCCCTTGGAACAAAGGTTGAATATACACTACTTCCTCCTCCACTCCATTAGAGACATGAGCCAAAGGGTTATATAAGGAAAACACTAGCACCTAGATCACCATGTCTTGATTAAACTAATAGTGGAGGATTCCCTCAATAATCTCATAATGCATGTGTTATGGTACAGTTTCATTGGCATGGATATAGAGACTCTAATAGGGACCTAGAATATCACTCCTAGAGATACCCTTGCCTCTAGCCTTGGAGATATGGATACTAGAATAGAGGAGGAAGAGACTGAGAAGACAGAAGAAGAAGAGATGGAGACAGAGGAAGGAAAAATAGAGGATGCAAAGGAAGAAAGGCAAAGTGATGAGGAGGAATAAGAGAAGCAAGTAGAACAAAAGGCTTTGAGCCCCAAAAAGACCGATGAAATCTGCCCTTAACAAACTAGTCTATCACCAAGAAACACTGAGGAGGAGGTGGCTTCCACCTTAGCCACTTTAATCACCCCTGTGAAACCAAAGAAGAAAAGGCAAAGGCAGAATCCTATGTATTTCAAGACCAGAAAGAGAAATAGGGTGAATCAAGGAAGGCCTCAAACTCCAAAAAAGGTCCCCATTACCATTGAAGAATCCCCTAGCAAGAAGGAGGAGATAGGGCTAGAGGAAGGAAAAATTGAATAAATTACTTCCCCAAATACCAAATCCGAGACATCCATGACCTATTTAATAAGGCACTCTACTAGATTATCATCCTTAAAATAGTCAGAAGTACCCACAGACCCCCAAGGAGAAGAAAAAGAAATGCAACAGGAAAAACAGAGTGTGTTATAGGAAAGACAAGGTATGCTACAGGAAGAAAAGGAAGTGTTATAGGAAGACAAAAATGCACAAGGGGAAGGAAAAGCGACACCAATAGAAGGGCAGAGTTCCCAAATTGAAGGACAAGAGATACAAGGAGAGACACAAGTTGTAAAACAACAACCCCAAAAGGAAGCCACCTCTCCGAGAACCTTCCAAAAATAAATCACAGAATACCAAGAACCTACCTCACAACCTAGTTTGAGCTCTTACTACAAGTTCATTGAAGGAGGGAGGTTGATCCCTGAGAATATCTCAATACATTTCTTTTTTGAGCTAGAGATAGAAAGAGGGTGCACCCACAGGTGGATGCAAATTTCCAAATCCAAAAATGTTGAGGATGTGGGATTAATGGAGGAGAGACTTATTGAGATGGGAAAGGACTTACCTGATGTTAGACCCAGAGAATCAATGTCGAGAGAGAAATTACAAGAATAGAAAGCAGAGAACATGAGGTTGTATGGGAATTTGCAACAGAAGGACACACAACTTGCCACTATGGAAAATCTTTGCATGGAGGCCATGCAATACAAACACCTTTATAATTCTTATGCGGTTTACTTGAAAGAGAAGTTGTTGAAATTTTAGATTAATACCTTAGCAAAACATGGCTCCTTACCCTTTCAAAATTATAGACAATTCATTGATTTTTTTAGGAATTCTAGTGTGGAATAAAGGGCTAAAATGTCATAATTTTACATGCACAACCTCATTTTGGCTTAAATGAATATTTGGGACCCCAATTCCAGGTTGGGTGATATGTAGTTGATGGCCCTAACATCTTGGGTAACAGATGATGAAACAAGGGCATAAGAATTTAAGAGAGTGATGAAAAGCAAAGAAACAAAACCCCTCCAAATCATGGCATAAATCATAATCCCTAGAGGTATCATCAACAATCACCAGATGATCTCCAATGATGGTGACCATGCCAAAAGATACATTAACACCCAAGAACAGGCAATATCACATTTTGATGACACCTCCATATTACTAGGAGAAGAGAGTGTGGAGGCATACCAAAGAATATGGCATGCTCTACCACTTGGCTTGAACAACAAGGAGTACCATACTCCAGATAGATTGAGAGTTGCCTTAGAAAGAGAATGCTTCTACAAAAGAGAAATGTAAAGAATGAAAATCCAGTGGATATGATTAAAGTTAAGCATGCCTTTGTTTTTGGGGCTACATGAAGTGAGAGATAAAATAGAGGACTAGAAGGAATGGGAGGAAGCATAAAATAATGAAGGGTTCTACACACCAGAAGGAACTCCTTCTGAGCTACCTTGGGATGTCAGGAAAATTACTAGAGCTTTGAAGGAAATCAAGAGAGAGGTCTGAGTTTCTCGGAGGAATAGAAACTATTTCAGCAAGGGGCGATGATGAGGCCCATCATTAGGTATATTTTAAGGGGTTATAGTATCACCTTTTAGCTTATTTACACTCTCTCACACACACACTCCATCACCAATGATCAATGGGCTCTTCTCATGTCCTGTTAGAGTCTCATAGTCAAATTTTCATCATTTCATTAGGTATTCAAGAAAAAATTTGATCACTAGGTATTAGGTTTAGGACTATTTTCCACTCCTTCCAAAAATTTTAAATTTTTGGTCCATGTCATCACTCAGCTGATTGTATCATCATTCAGATATTTTCATCATCATTTCAGTCATCATCACCATGATTTCATTCAGTTTAGTGTCTCCATTAGGTCATTAGGGTTTCAAGGTCACCAAAACTCTCATTTCATGCATAAAATCCAACAATTGGATGAGTGGTAATAGGCAAGTTTCTTCAATAAATTTTTATTTCAAAAATGTAATTTTATGTTTCTATATGTAATAAGTACTTCATTTTCCTAAAATTTGCAGTTAAAAGTTCCAAAGAGATTCAATGTTCCGAAGAAAGCCTCAAAAAGTTCAAGGTTACAAAATGTCCAACGTTACAAAGTTCAAAACAATGAAAGTCATGCATGAAAAAGACATGTGGGGCCCATCATCACTCAAAGATAGTCATTTCATGTTTATAAAAAGGCCAAAAAGACAAAAATGAAATGCATTTGCACTATCTTTCCTTCCTAGCATCAAGCTCTCGTCCATCATTTTTCATATCCTCATAAGTTTAGGGCCATACATTTTCAAAAATTGTGTTTTGCCTCCAGTCGCTGCATCTTTCCTTCTGTCATTGTGCTTTTCCTTCTGGCATTGTGCTTTACCATCTGCCATTGCACTTTTCCTTCTGGCGTTGTGCTTTTCCTTCTGGCGCTGCGCTTTTTGCAGAGGTGCTACACTTTGTCTTCATGAGGCTTCTATGCATGATGAAGAGCATGACTTTGACCTAGTTGACTTGGAGGCCCATGAATAGCATGAAAACCTAGAAAGAATCATCAAGGAAAAATATGATCAAATTAAAGAACTTCAAGAAAATTTGGGAAGGTCCAAATTCATCATTTCATTCCTTGAGCAGGAGAACGGTCAACTCAAAACAAAGCAATTGATTATGGAGGTAGAGAAACTTAAAGCTAAGAGGAAAGAATTGAAAGGAAAAGCAGTGGTTGAGTATGATGAGTCTGATGAGAATGAAGAATAGATGGCAAGGAGAATACCAAGAACAAGGGGCCTAGAAATAGCATTGGATCTAGAAATACAACAAGAAGCACTTCTTGTAGAGGAATTCACTTTTGAGGAGAAGATTTCCATGGAAATCAATGAAGATGTCGAATTTTGGCTAGAAAGGGTCAATACTCACTTAGAAAATATCCTTGAAAATGCCAAAAAAGATAACAAGATACATAAATGCATGGCTTCTCGCTACCAAACAAGGAATCAGATTGCACAAATCAAAATTAAGCAATTGCAAGACAAGCTTAAGGAAACACTAATCAGCCAAAAGGAGAAGGGTAACCTTGATTTGCTTGTTGATGCCTCCATGATTGCATAACATACCTCTTCAGGACATCATACATAAATTTTGGGAATTTTTGGAGAATATTTTGGTCAATTTCATATTTTTGGTCAAATTGGGCAATTTTTAGCATAGTCACCTTGCAAAAAGTGTAGCGTGCGCCACGCTATGCTTTTTCTGGAGAGCTCCAAATGGCACAAAATCTACATGGTTGGATAGCTTATTAATACTACATCAACTTTGGACACCTGGAAGCCCAATTCATCAGCTTTTATAGAGTGAAAATGGTCAAAACCCACCTAAAAAACACCTTTCTGCCTTTTTTTTTAGGCCACGCTACGCTTTTTGACCAATCTTGGGAGAATGAGTTTATGAAGACCTTCCCATGGGTCATTTAAAAAAAATCAAGATGTTATTAAACTAGACAGACAGGGCTAGTTCACCATTCTCTCATATTTCAATTTTTACTTCCATAAGGTGCTTAAAAATGGCCTCCAACGGGGAGCTGCGCTTTTTGCAATTTTCTGAGATTTTAACTAAATTTTCACTGTGTAATTTTTGACAATTCCTAGTTTGAATTTTGTAAAATTCAAAAGGTAAATGTGGATGAATTTAAAATTAAAAGTGTAAATTTAAATTTAAATGGTAAAAATGGAGTTGACTAGATGTCTTATCCTCCATTTACTAATTTGAGGATATGTCTCTTAATTGTTAGATAAAGGAGGAATTTTTTGGGTAACCTCCCTAGTGTGTAGCAAACTTCTGATAGATGCATGAATTTGACTTTCTTGCTGGAAAATTCGACCTCCAAATGAGAAATTCTACCTCAGTGGCTATATGAGGCCTTTTTTATTCATTTTCAAGGGTTGGAATCTTGGACATTGAGCTAGTGTATTTCATTTTGACAAAGTAACATAGTGAATACAGAGAAAAGTTGCAGCTTAAATTTAGGGATTCATGTGATGAGATTGTATGGCTATGTTTTTATTTTCTAATTCACTCCATTAAATGTTTATTTTTCCATCTCATATCTGTTGTTGTCACTCAATGTCTTTCCAACTTTTTAAGCAGGATTCATGAAGAATACATGCTCTGTTTTGATAAGATAATGATGTTATGTTTATTTTCTTCTTGAGGAATGAATTCATACCCCTATGCGTGTTCATAATCTCTCTTTCATCCTACACTACAATGATAAAGCCCAAAAGTTCACTTAAGCTTACCTACCTTGCCCCTTTATCCCCACTTCAAGTTTTTCTCTTATAATCCTACCAGAGTTTCAAGCCTAGCTCCAAAGGTCCAGTTCCATCCAGCAAACCCTCAATATTTTACACCATTTAGCTACATACCTAGCCTAATATATTTCATGATCCATTAAATTGGTTGTGATTTCATTGAGAGAACCCTCTCAGCCTAGTAGGGCTAGCTACTAGGTCAAAGCAGTTTGTGGCTACCTTTGTTGGTCTCCTTCTCAGCCTTCATAGAACTGGTGGAGTGCTAACATCACGGCGTCGTTTTCGGGGAGAGAAGTGACATATCTTCCCTGGGAAAGAACGACAAGGATCATATTTGATTGCTTATGGTGAACATCGATCAGGCACAAGAAGTTTGTGCATCTTTCACCTGGCAACTCCATTGTCAAAGAATCCAAAGGTTCAAAATTTTCATGGCGACTCCATTGTTCAAGAATCGGTAGTCTGAAGAACTTCTTGGTGACTTCATTGTTGTCAAAATGGATTCAACTAATTGAAGGTATTATCCTATGAACCGAGCTCATATTCCTGTTTTTCCAAATCGTATTCCTTATATAGATCGGAAAACAGGGTTGCCAAAATTTAAAGGTCATGATGGAGAAGATGCTAGATTTCATTTGGTCAAATTTCATTTTCATATTCACAGACTAAATATTGAATTTCATGAAGATTGTTTGATGAAAATGTTCATGTCTACTTTGGAGGAAAAATTGATATCATGGTATGACTATCTACCATCTGCTAGTTTATATTCTCTGAAGGATTTTCATTCAGTTTTATTTCAACGTTATCCAAGCTCTAATTCTTCCTTGTCGAGGATTGATAGTTGTTGTGATATTTCTGAAAAATTCATTGGGTTTCTTGAAAATTTGTATGGGGATGAAGAGTGTCTAGATGATAAGATCATAGAAGCTCTTTATGATTTTTCCTCCCAACAAGAAATAGTAGTTTCCTCCTTAGATGAAACAGACTAGGACCAAAAAAAGAGAAATGCCTATTCCTGATCTTGAAAATGAAAATCATCAAGCCAATAATTACTGCTATAAAGCTCAGTTTTCTCCTCTGTCTAAAGATGAGATAAATAAGCTCTTGAACATTCATGTTACAGCCCAAGCTAATGGAGGTTTGTAGTGTTCACATATTCAAGAATGTGTTATTGAAACTTCTTCCATTTTTTAAAATGAAAATATGAGTTTAAATGATGATAGTCATGAGACTGATGAAACTTTACAGCAAATTGTTGTGAGTAAACCAATTTGTGATGATGATTTCTTGCAAAGAGATCAGCTGACAAGGACTATTGTCTTTCATGAAGAGGATAATGTTGTCATGTTTAACAATATTGAATAATTTTTTCTATTCAAGGATGATTTAGACTATGAATTTGAGGAGTATGAACCTAAGATAGACAGTGTGCAAGAGATAGAGTCAGAGTTGCCTATGCTTCAGGAATTTACAGCCAACACTCAGGTATTAGAAGGTCATACTTCCCTATGCCTTCCTATGGATCAACAACTAAGTGTTCTTTCAGATGAAAATGAAGGGTGTGCTTGTTTTTTTATTGGATCTCAAGATAAGGTAACATTTAAGATTTTTGAAGATCCTTTTAATGATTTGCTGCAGTCAACAGGTATGATATATTTTCTTGAATTTATGGATCATGAGGACATTTTAAGTGAACACTCAGAGTTGCATATCTTTTTTTTTTATTCCTGCTCGAGGAAAGTGAGAGCAGAATTCAACTAAGTAGCCATCTGCTAGATTGGTTACACTAGAAGGATCACTTCACATGATTGTACATATGTCTTCAACAAGCAGGTGGTTGTCATCAGGATTTGAAGCCCTCAAGTCTCGGTGATATGCTACCATCAATAAGTTTTACAATTTTTTATTTCAGTCAGAGTCACTCATTTTATCATGTCAAGTTTTCAGTATTAAGTTTGGTTTTTAACTTTTGACTCCATGGCCAATGGTTAGGCTACTTGGTCTACGGTGTTATTAACACCTCCAAGGAGCTTCCATCCCCAACTAGAGCCAATGTTAGTGTCAATCTTTACATCCTATCACCAGTGATCAATGGGCTCTTATCATGTCCTGTTAGGGTCTCATAGTGAAATTTTTTTCATTTCATTAGGTGTTCAAGAAAAACTTTGGTCACTGGGTATTAGGTTTACGACTATTTTCCACTCCTTCCAAAATTTTTAAATTGATGGTCCATGTCATCACTCAGCTGAGTGTATCATCATTCAGAGATCATCATCATCATTTCAGTCATCATCACCATGATTTCATTCAGTTCAGTGTCTCCATTAGGTCATTAGGGTTTCATCGTCACCAAAACTCTCATTTCATGCATAAAATCCGGCAATTGGAGGAGTGGTAATAGGAAATTTTCTTCGATAAATTTTGATCTCAAAAATGTAATTTTATGTTTCTATATGTAATAATTACTTCGTGTTCCTAAAATTTGTAGTTAAAAGTTCCAAAGAAAGCCACAAAAAGTTCAAGGTTACAAAATGTCCAAGGTTACAAAGTTCAAAAGAATGAAAGTCATGCAGGAAAAATTCATGTGGGGCCCATCATCACTCAAAGATAGTCATTTCATGTTTATAAAAAGGCCAAAAAGACAAAAATGAAACTCATTTGCACTCTTTTTCCTTCCTATCATCGAACTCTCATCCGTCATTAATCATTTCCTCACAAGTTTAGGGCCATACATTTTCAAAAATTGTGTTTTACCTCCTGTCGCTATGATTTTCCTTTTGGCGTTGCGCTTTTCCTTATGGCATTGCGCTTTTCCTTCTGGCGTTGCGCTTTTCCTTCTAGCGTTGCGCTTTGGTGTTGCGCTTTTTGCAGAGATTCTATGCTTTGTCTTCATGAGGCTTCCATTCATGATGAAGAGCATGACTTTGACCTAGTTGGCTTGGAGACCCATGAAGAGCATGAAAACCTAGAAAGGATCATCAAGGAAAAATATTCTCAAATAAAAGAACTTCAGGACAATTTGGCAAGGTCCAAATTCATCATTTCATTCCATGAGCAGGATAACAATCAACTCAAAACAAAGCAACTGATTATGGAGGTAGAGCAACTTAAAGCTAAGAGGCAAGAATTGAAAGGAAAAGCAGTGGTTGAGCATGATGAGTCTGATGAGAATGAAGAATAGATGGCAAGGAGAATACCAAGAACAAGGGGCCTAAAAAGAGCATTGGAGCTAGAAAGACAACAGGAAGCACTTCTTCTAGAGGAACTCACTTTTGAGGAGAAGATTGCTATGGAAATCAATGAAGACAGGGAATTTTGGCTAGAAAGGGTCAATACTCACTTGGAAAATCTCCTTGACAAGGCCAACAGAGATAACAAGATACATAAATGCAAGGCTTCCCACTACCAAACAAGGAATCATATTGCAAAAATCAAAATTAAGCAATTGCAAGACAAGCTTAAGGAAACCCTAATCAGCCAAAAGGAGAAGGGTAAACTTGATTTTCTTGTTGATACCTCCATGATTGCATAAAGTACCTCATCATGACTTCATACATAAACTTTTGGAAGTTTTGGAGAATATTTTGGTCAATTTCATATTTTTGGTCAAATTGGGAAATTTTTTGCACAGTCACACTACAAATAGCGTAGCGTGGGCCACACTACACTTTTTCTGGAGATCTCCAAATGGAACAAACTCTACATTGTTGGATATATTATGACTCCTACATCAACTTTCGACACCTAGCAGCCCAATTCATCAGCTTTTACAGGTTGAAACTGGTCAAAACCACCTAAAAAACACCTTTCTACCTTGTTTTTTGAGGCCACACTGCACTTTTTGACCAGTCTTGGGAGAATGAGTTTTTGAAGGCCTTCCCATGGGTAATTTTCAAAAATTCAAGATGTTATGGAAACTAGACATCCAGGGCCAGTTTACCGTTCTCCCATATTTCAATTTTTACTTCAGGAAGGTCCCTAAAAATGGCCTCCAACAGGGCGCTGCACTTTTTGCAATTTTTTGAGATTTTAATTAAATTTTCACTGTGTAACTTTTGAAAATTCCTAGTTTGACTTTTGTAAAAGTAAAAAGGTGAAGGTGGATGAATGTAAAAGTAAAAATGTAAATGTAAATGGTAAAAATTGAGTTTAATGGGTGTCTTATCCTCCATTTATTGATTTGATGATATGTCTCTTAATGGTTAGATAAAGGAGGAATTTGTTGTGTAACCTCCCTAGTGTGCAGCAGACTTCAGATAGATGCATGCATTTGACTTTATTTCTGGAAAATTCAACCTCCAAAGGAGGATTTCGACCTCAACGGCTATATGAGGCCTTTTGTAATCATTTTCAAGGGTTGGAGTCTTGGACATTGACCTAGTGTATTTAATTTTGACAAACACAGTGAATACAGAGAAAAGTTACAACTTAAAGTTAGGGATTCATGTGGTGAGATTGTATGGCTATGTTTTTCTTTTGTAAGTCACTCCATTGAATGCTTTATTTTTCCATTTCATATCTATTGTTTTCACTCATTGTATTTCCAGTTTTTTAAGAAGTATTCATGAAGAATACATGCCTTGTTTTGATAAGATAATGATGTTATGTTTATTTTATTCTTGAGGAATGAATGCATACTCCTATGCTTGTTCCTAATCTCTCTTTTCATCCTACACTACAACGATAAAGCCCAGAAGGTCATTTAAGCATACCTACCTTGCCACTTTATCCCCATTGCAATTTTTTCTCTTATAATCCTACCAGAGTTTCAAGCCTAGCTCTAAAGGTCCAGTTCCATCCAAGAAACCCTCAATCTTTTACACCATTGAGCTACATACCTAGCATAATATATTTCATGATCCAGTCAATTGGTTGTGATCTCATTGAGAGAGCCCTCTTAGCCTAGTAGGGCTAGCTACTAGGTCAAAGCGGTATGTGGTTACCTTTTCTTCTCTCCTTCTCAGCGTTCGAAGAACCGGTGGAGTGCTAACACCCTCAAATAAATTTTACCTAAAAATCCCCCCCTTAAATCTTGACTTGGGTTTTCTTGACTAAATCTAGCCATGTCTGCTAAGTGAGTCACCCCTTCTCACATTGGCCCTTATCCCCTCTCAAAGTTTTATACCCTAGGTATTTGTAACATCTAACATTCCCCTTATCACCTAGGTATAAACCAGACTTTAAAAGTGATTTCCTAGGGGTACGTGTGCCTTCCCAGGTCTTACAACAATATGCCCATTTACATGCAATTTTTTTTTTACTCCATTATAATTTTTTTTATTTTTTGGTGTCTTGATCTATCCTCTCCTCTCCATGACCAATACACTCTTGTGGTCTCGTAGCCTTCGACATTGAATCCCTCTACAACCAATTTTTCCTTGGTCATCCATGAGGAAAATTCTATCTAACATTTTGTAAGTGTCCTTGACACCCATCCCTTGGCCTCACCTTGGATCTCCATAACATGCTTCGAGGCCATTTTTGGAATGAGAGGGTTTATAACCTAACTTCTCTCATCCTAAACCACACATTCGAGCATCTACATTATTCTCATGGGCCTTTATTCCCATTGCTACATCTAATATCTTTACATGGCCTCTATGTCCTTCATGTTACTAATCCACTCATCCAAGGCCCTTTGTGACCCTATCCACACAACAATAATTCTCAATCAAACCAACTCTCTACTAGAGATAACCCATAACCCCGATGGCACTCTAAATCAACCTTGCTTTAGCGCTCACGTGGTACTTGTGGCTATCATCACTAGGGATTTGGTGCATCCCTTTTCGATAACTGCTTATGACCTTAGCTTTCTTCGCGCTTGTATGCAGCCTCACATAAACCTTTGATCATACTCTTGGAATGTGCGACCTGAACTTTATTGCTTTGTGCTCAAATTTTCTGCCGGTGATGAAAATCACCTTTTTCAACATTGTTTTGTACAACAATCTCAATAACTCACCACCAAATACGCTACATAATCTGCATCGATCTCTTCATACATCAGGACAAATAACCCTTGGCAACAAAAGCGTCTTTCTGAAGCCAAAATAGAACCTTCGGCTCTGATACCAATTGTTAAAAATTCAAAGTAGAAATATAAATTATTTATGGAAATTTACTCAGAGGAATAATAAAATAACCAGCAACAATCATAAACACATAAACACAAACACACATGTTTATCCGGGAAAACCCGACTCCGAGGAAAAATCCAACCTAATGAAATTTCATTTGGTCCCCTGGTTAAAACCTTAACCACGATGGAAAAGTGATTCTTCACCACTCAGCTCCCTGGACTACATTACAATTAATTCTTCTCATCCTTTTATAGACTCTTTTACATTCAATACCATGGGTTGAAGTACCATGGGTACACTATACCATGTGCCTAAAACCACTACCATTTGACCCAATCAAATTTGACTCTTTCCCCTATGTCAATTTTACCTAACACAATTAACATCTTGGATTAGGTAATAAGTATGGGAGGCATCACAGTTATATTTATATCATTGGCCACATGTGCATTACACAATTCTTCACAAATTTTAATATTATAAATATTTCTCCCAAGGGGCAAGATTCTTCATTTTATTTGGGACTTTATTCTGCAAGAGTCTTCTTTATGTTCCCCTTTTAATGAGCTAACTATTGTAGCAAAACAACCTTTTGTCTAGCCAAAAATATAAGAGGAATTCATTAGAAATTTTATACATGATTATAGGTTCATCATGATTTAAGTTTTGTACATGGAAAAACAATGCCTCCAACAATTTTGGTAAATTTTAAATGATACCAAATTGTATAAAGATTTTTTAAAATTAAAAAATATAGAAGCTTTGATATTTTTAATATTTCTAAGGAGAAATTCAACTCATAATTAATCTATATTCTAAAAAAAATTCAAATTATTATTATTATTATTATTTTTCTAATTTCCACAACTAAACAAAAATTTACATAATTAAAAAAATCCCTAAACATTATTTTTAATTCCAAGTTTTCCAAATAAATTACATTGATTTTTTCCATAAGTATCTATCGAATCTACTATATTATATTGTAATCCATTGAAATTCAAGGTCAATTTTACTTATAAGCCCATTTATAAGGGAGTAGTCTGTAGTGCGACTTTTTGGGAAATTCAGAAAACAGATTTTCATCATTTCCTGATTGATGTGACATTCCCTCGAGTTCCCTCATCCCTCGCTGAAGGTCACTTACTCGTTGTCATCCATCGACTGTTGGTATTCCCTCCATGTTGTCAGGTCCCCATAGCATGTCATTCATCATGTATGATATATCAACCATCATCCATGAAATTTGAATTTTAAAAACGCCTACCCAAAATCTAGATATTTGAACTTCAAATCCGCGAATGGTTGAATCAATTTTATCCATGGAGTTTTAAGTTTGTGATGAAGGAGATGAAAAAATATGTATGCGATGGGAAATGATTTGATTATAAGGCCTCGCGATGCAAGGAGGAAGGATTTTTGGTGAAGTTCCGCATCGTCTAGTGTTATTTGTCGAGTCTTCCATGCATAAATAATGGAGCACATCATTCATGAAAATTTTATACCTAATATGTTGTGCCTTCGGTGAATGGCTACAGGTGTTGAAAATCTAGTTCTTCATGAGTTTCAAGTTCTTCTAAATTGTTTCCTGTAAATTCTTTCTCCTGATATCAATGTGTAGCGGGCCTTTTTGTTTTAGGCAATGGTCGGACAAGGAAAACTGTTCACAATTAGTAAGTTTTATACCTGGTGGAGCACTTGTTACAGATTAATGAAATTGTGGTTTTCTTTTTATTTTTTGGTTTTAATTCGGGGCTTAATATATATATGTGAGAACTTCTACAAGATGCTAGAATGTTTTTGCATATCCATGTTATGGTGTATGTGCCCAAAATTTCAGCACTATAATAACTGGGAAATAAAAAGAGGCATCCCCAAGCACCCCTGATGGAAATCTATGAGGCTCTCTTAAGCATTGTTGAGTAAAATAATTTGTATTAGATTACTAACATAAATTATCAATCCGGGATCCGTAGGACTTGTGAGACATATGTGCACAATATATGCTAGGGATTAATTTATGAAAACTAAAAACTAACCTAATCATACTATTCCTTCATTAACTTGAAAATCTATTATACATTCAGGAATTAAAAATTAATCTACTTGCATAATTTAATTCTAATCTAGGATTGTTGTATTGAAATCAAAGACAAGTAAAAATCATGTTGTTGTATATCTGATGCCCAAATCCGACCCAATTGGAAAATGATAGAACACTTTCTTGAGACGACTTAGCGAGCACAAATTTACACAGTCAACTAAAAATTATATTGCTAACAATTTAAATGACAAAGACAAGTAAAAAGCATGTTGTTGTATATCTAAATTCCCAAATCTAACCCAATTGGAAAATGATAGAACCGCTTTCTTAAGACAACTTAGCAAGCACAAATTTACACGGTCAAGTGGAATTCTATTGCTAAAAATTTAAATGACAAAGACAAGTAAAAAGCATGTTGTTGTATATATGAATGCCCAAATCTAACTAATTGGAAAATGATAGAACCACTTTCTTAAGATGACTTAGCGAACACAAATTTACACAGTCAACTAAAATTAAAAACTAATAATTCTACAATCGACCAGTCGAACAGACTTGCATGAATGTAAAATCTAAACTATCAAACTTTCAATGAAATGAAAACAACATAATAATGGAATGACATACTTGAATGAAATCAAAACAAAATTACAAAATAAAGCCTACTCTACCTTACATTCTAATATGCTCCATGATATCTCCTACTTCGCACCTCCATCCATGCTTGGAACCTCAAAGCTTTATTCAAGTTCTCCAAAATTACAAAGTACAAAATAAGATTAACAAGATTAAGTTACAAAGCTTACAAATAAAGGAGAGAGATCTCCTATTTATAAAAATTCCTAAGAAACCTCCTCATTAATGAATATCCTTCTTCCTCTCCTTTTACCCATAATATTCTCAACCAATTTTCTAACCGCATGCCACATATCCCTCCTTCAAATCTCCTTCATATCATGAAGATAATTTCGAATTTGATCTTTGGGAGCCACATAAGAGGGCCTTGGAAGCTTCCAATGAACCTACACATGTCACAAAACTCTTTCCACTTTTAAGGTATAATTATATGCATATTATTTCCTAAATTTTGATCACAAGTTCACCTAAAAATACTAGAAATTAATAATGTTTGGAAAACACAAGGGTAACTTAAATAATTATGAAAGTGAGATGAATGTAGTGACATGGTAGTGATATGGAGGTGACATGGAGGTGATATAATATACATGATGGTGAAAGTGGATGTCTTTTTAAGGACAATTATGAGACCCAACATACCCCCAACTGAAGTTGTTGCATGTCCTCATGCAATCTATTACATTGATCCATTTTATCTTTGAATTATCTTGCTTTTGAATGAGCTTTGGCTTGTATTAATTATCCTTTAACTTTGCATTATCATAGCATTTGATAACTTCATTTTTTTCGCAAATTTTTATTTGAAATACATTGGATTGCAACATTCATGTTTTATGGTTGGTTCTTCTATGACAACCAAAATTGATTCTTTTAATGGTTGGTTCTTGTGTGACAACCAAAATTGATGAGTATTGGTTCTTGTGTAACAATACTTTTTTAATTCTTTGTTGTATCCAAATATCTTGAAAACATTGAGAATTTAGCCATCTAATAAGCTCATCCATTTGATGATTTGCAAAACATATAATCTTTTTGAATCTTAATGCAATAGTAGTTGTATGTTGGTCATATGAAAGTGATGTGGCATAAGATGTAAATATATGGAGTGATATCCCTTCCCCTGAACTAATGGTTTTGCAATTTTATGAAGTGAGAAAATGAATATTGTGGAGTGTTTTTCCAAAAATTATAACTTTATAATTTTAAGGAATTGCATGATAAAAAGTTAGAAAAGAACATACCTTCACTTACCTATGAAATGGATAAGTTGTGCATATGAATGTGATGCGAAAATCTGATCTGATGCTTCTTCCATTGGTTATGCAAATGGTGGATGAGGTTGTGAAAGTGAGTCTTTATTACTGCTACTGAATTTGTTGAAACTGCTACATCTGCTACAAATGTTGAATAATCATGGATCTAATAGTCTTCATGTCGTCATCACACATTGATACAATTCTTATCTATGTGAATGAATTTACTGATGTTGAACACAATAATAAATTGTTGAATTAGTGGCCATTAAAGTATGCCATTAATCAACACGAGACCTCTCATCATTGATGAAAATGAGAGTCAAGATGCTTAAGCACATCTTGCTAGGTATGAATAAATTTTCTAATGTTGAGTCACCTAGAAGATCTGTCAAACAAGGGACATTAATGTATTCCCATTGTTTGTCGGTAAGAGAACTTTCCATTAAGGCATGCAAGCCTTAGGGTACTTTTTGGAAAAAAAAAAATTAAAGCTCAAAAAGAACTATAGATATATAGTTTTCTTTCAAGCGGGATTTATTTGGAAAAGGAAAATGAACATGAAAGGGAAAAATATAATGGATTTAATCAGCATGTAAGTGAGTTGATTTCTTTTATTCATGGGTTAGGAGTGGATGGAAGTTAATGAATGCGAATGGATAGTGAACGTGAATGAAGAATGAATGTGAGTGGAAAATATGAAGAGAAATGGGGTGAATGTTTTATTAAGAAGCATGGATGTAATGGAGACAATGGCATCTGAAAGGCTTGCAAGTGTTGGATCTGATCTGCATTAGCATGTGCTCATGCATTTATGTTTCATCATTGTTGTTGGTCATCTTCTTGTGAAATAAATGTGGTCTCTGAGAGAGATACTATTCGCTTGTAGCCATTTATCCTTCCTCCTGGAACCTACAAAAAAAAACTAGTACTTCTTCTGCAATGGAATGTAAGACTATCAAAAGAGAGAGGTGATCAATCTCTCTGGTTATGACATTTACACAAAAAACTGAGAATTGGTACTAATAGAACAAGTTCATGAAGGAAAACCAAATAAATTTATACCTATGTCGAAACTAGTGCCTCAAGTTACCTGTTGTGTCTTTTTAGCAATTTCTTAATTTTTTTACTGTTTCAAACTCTGATGATAGCTTTCTCATTGTGTAGATCTCATAGAAATATTTCGAACAATACTTGAATCATCAAAATCCGATATCGTATGAGAAATTTAGGATGATTTGAAATTTGGGTGAAACAATGAAGTTTCTCAGCTGCAGAATTGATGTTCAACTGCAGAATTGCGCAATTTTTGTAGCTAAAATTAAATCATGATATGTAGGGGTAAACTAATGTACTTCTTCATGGTAAAAATCATTGAACTTCAAAGCATGGCTAAGGTTCCCAGTTAAACCACTATATGCACCTATATTTGCTTCATCATACATTTTATAAGGGAATGCATACAAATGTCCTACTGCAGCAATAGCCATCTCAAAAAAAATAACAAAGTTCTGAATATCAGCAGAATATTCTGCACTTTTAATCATGCCAGACTTTGCTGCAAGAAAAACTAGCACTCCATATAGGTAAGCTTGCTTGGCACTGAAATTCCCATTCTCGTACTTTTCCTTTTGCATATAAAATAAATGTAATTGCGACAAGTACGGGCTTTAGAACGACAAACTGCAATTCACCCTGCTTACAACGTCGAATGAAAGCATACTTCAACCACCACTCATGATCCTTGACTGTCAGCGAAATGAATAATAATTAAAAAAAATATATTATAAGCGGTGGAGGAATCACCATGGCTCTGTATAGGTGGACCAACATTCGTGAGCTGAATTAAATTGGATTCTTCGTGCCATATGGATCAATATATAATAGAATTTGATGTAGATTCGAATTCTTCCTCTTTGCAATGTGCCGTACTCAAAATGTTCACTGTGCATTAAAAAAAAAAAAATTTGTTTTCCTCACGTGGTCTACAAAATGGAGCTCAAAAGATCCCTAAAAATCTCCCAAATGGTTAGTAATATGAGGAAACCGTTATTGGGTTACTTAATTCACCCCATTCTAGAAAACACCCATGTCTTATTTTTTTCCAATTAGCCCTCATTCAATCATAAAATTCGTTTTAAATTTATGTATCTCAATTTTTGTGTTTTCTGGAAAATGAATTTATTTTTGCGGCAATGGTGAAATAATTTAGATCTAAACACAAATGGTAGAGGTGAATTAGATGAGTTATGGCTAGTGTGCTTATTGAGAGGAAACTTGTTAGAAATTTCAAAGGTGGTGTAGGAGTCCAACATCTTAGAAACATCGCACATCTCAATGAATCGACTTCTAATTTTTCTTCTGTTGATTTTACTGCTACTTTTGGAACTTGAGGAGTCGAATCCACTTCATAAGAATAAGAAGCAATGACAGGTTTGATTTTATGATCATCTGATTGTGCCAATTGTTAGCAAGTACACTAAGAGAGAGCGGGGCATTACAGAGCTGCAACGAATGGGTATTGGTCTCTTTATATCGATACTGGCTATGGTAGCAGGGGTTTTTTATTCCCTAATGTCCACAATGTTAAATTATAGTATTGGGTTGAAGTTCCATATTCCCTCAGCGTTGTTATTTGAAATTGAAATCCCTCACAAATTGCATGTTTTTGTATTTCTTATGAAATCTCTTATGTGTTGTAGGAGTTTTTACGCTGCCATGCCTAATTTCTTTATTTGTATTTTTTTTCTTTATTAAAAAGAATTTATTAATAAAGAAAATGAATTTGGAACCCTTTTTTTTTCTTTTTTTCTTATTTTTTAAATCAAATCAAATTAAATAAAATGATGAAAATAGAATTTAGTGTAGGAGGAGAGTATACTCGAGAAATTATTAATCGGTTTTTTATTGAAAATATTTATGTGTGCCTCTAAATGCAATCAGATCTGATTTTATTTTTCTATTTTATCCTATGTTATTTGAAAATAAAATAAAATAAAAACTAATAAGCCATCATTTCTAAAAGAATGAAAAACTATTCTAATAACGAAAAAAAAAACTAAAATTGCATGAAAAGAATGAAATTGTTAGGTAAAATGAAAAATTAATCTAATAACGAAAAACTGAGATTGCGAAAATGAAATTGCAATGGAATTGAAACTAAGCTAACAAATGAAATGGAATTCTAAACTAACACCAATCCCTATGTATGCCTCCCCGGCAACGACGCCAAAAATGTTGAGTAAAATAATTTGTATTAGATTACTAACATAAATTATCAATCCGGGATCCATAGGACTTGTGAGACATAAGTGCACAATACATGCTAGGGATCAGTTTATGAAAACTAAAAACTAACCTAATCATACTATTCCTTCATTAAATTGAAAATCTATTCTATATTTAGGAATTAAAATTTGATCTACTTGCATAATTGAATTCTAATCTAGGATTGTTGTATTGAAATCAAAGACAAGTAAAAAGCATGTTGTTGTATATCTGAATGCCCAAATCTGACCCAATTGGAAAATGATAGAACCACTTTCTTGAGACGACTTAGAAAGCACAAATTTACACAATCAACTGGAAATTCTATTGCTAAGAATTTAAATGACAAAGACAAGTAAAAAGCATGTTGTTGTATATTTGAATGCCCAAATCTGACCCAATTGGAAAATGATAGAACCACTTTCTTGAGACGACTTAGCGAGCACAAATTTACACAGTCAACTAGAAATTCTATTGTTAAGAATTTAAATGAAAAAGACAAGTAAAAAGCATGTTGTTGTATATTTGAATGCCCGAATCTGACCCAATTGGAAAATGATAGAAACACTTTCTTGAGACGACTTAGTGAGCACAAATTTACACACTCAACTGAAATTAAAAACTAATCATTCTACAATCGACCAGTCGAACACACTTGCATGAATTAAACTTGCATGAATGGAAAATCTAAAGTATCAAACTTTCAATGAAATGAAAACAACATAATAATGGAATGACATGCGTGAATGAAATCAAAGCAAAATTACAAAATAAAACCTACTCCACCTTACATTCTAATATGCTCCATGATATCTCCTACTTCACATCTCCATCCATGCTTGGAACCTCAAAGCTTTATTCAAGTTCTCCAAAATTACAAAGTACAAAATGATAAGATTAACAAGATTAAGTTACAAATCTTACAAATAAAGGAGAGAGATCTCCTATTTATACAAATTCCTAAGAAACCTCCTCATTAATGAGGATCCTTCTTCCTCTCCTTTGACCCATAATATTCTCAACCAATTTGCTAACCACATGTCACATATCCCTCCTTCAAATCTCCTTCATATCATGAATATAATTTCGAATTTGATCTTTGGGAGCCACATATGAGGGCCTTGGAAGCTTCCAATGAACCTACACATGTCACAAAACTCTTTCCACTTTTAAAGTATAAGTATATGCATATTATTTCCTGACTTTCGATCACAAATTCTCTTAAAAATACTAGAAATTAATAATGTTTGGAAAACACAAAGGTAACCCAAATAATGATGAAAGTGAGATGAATGTAGTGACATGGTAGTGATATGGAGGTGAAATGGAGGTGATATAATGGATATGATGGCGTAAGTGGATGTCTTTTTAAAGACAATTCTGAGACCCAACAAGCATCTACCATCATGGAAATATATTAAGCTTGGATTTCGAAGAGTATTTCATCGGGCAATTAATCTTGTAATTGTGAACCTGAAAACGAGAAGCGTAAGAGTGAATCAGATGGATGAAGCATAGGAAATCCTTGCTAACAACATTCAGATCTCAAAAAAAGCAAGTTGGTCAATAAAGTTAAGAAAGAAACCTAAATTTTAACCCTGTAAAGTGGAAGAGTTGAGTAAAGCATAGCAATAAATAGAAAAGTGTGTGGAGATGTAGCAATTGTTTGTTAAATAGAAGGCGGTGCAAATGATCCTCGTCAATTCAGTTATGTTCGGTAGATTGAAAACAATGTAATTTGGATACTTCCCTTCAAATATATTTCTCCTGAAGTTTACTTTTCATATAACTAAAATTTTGATTCACGGCTTCTCCATTAGAATTGAATTTGTAGTTGTAAACCTGAAATAAAAATTATGAAAGAGCGCACGTAATCTCATTATTATTATAATTATAACAACTGAAATTATTTAGATATCATCTCTATTGATAAAAAAAAAAAAAAATTGATATTTTAAAAGAGAAGTGTAAGTTAATGCAACTTAATTAATAAATTTAGTATTTTGGGGATCTTATTGGTTTTTACAATACATTAAAAAAGTTATTGATATTTAAAAAAAACATTGTAATTTTAAGTTAGTGGAAGTTGATTAATAAATAAAGTGTAATGTTTTGATATTGTAATTTTAAATAAAAGAATATTAATATTTAAAAATAATTTCATAATTTTAAATTATATGAATTTTATTAATATATTAAAAAAAAGAAATTTCAATGATATTCAATGTTTGTATTAAATTTTTTAATTTTAAAAACAAATTTACAATAATAATTAATTTGAGGAATTTATTAATATTTAAAAAAAAAATTAATTAATTAATATTTTGAAAATATTAGTTAATTTCAAATACATATAATACATTAAAATTTTGAGAAATCAAACATTTTTGTTAATATTTGAAAAGAACATTGTCACTTTTAAATATGTAGAATTTATTAAATTTTTGATTTGGTAGAAGAAAAAAAAATTGGGAAAGATATATTATAATTATAAATAATTATAATAATAATATATGAGCTTTGCTGAGATGAACAGTGCTTCCAACCAATCTCTGTGCTCCACCTATCACCTTTCCACCCTCTCAAAATTCGACACTTGGCGGTTGCTGCACCTTCCTGCTATCATCTCCTTCCCGCGCGTCAAGTCGTTCGCGACCGTGCTGGTGTCGCGTCGTCCCGCCTTGGGTGTTCCGATGAAGAATCAGCAGAGGGTGATCAACACGCTGCTCAAGAGCGTGATGATGGTGATCAACACGCGATGATGGTGATCAACACGCTGCTCAGTTCCACGGGGTTTGTCCCAGACTATGCGCGCACTGGCTCTGTTCTACTGGGTTTGTCCCCAACTATGCACTTGTGTTTGCTCTCTAAGCTCATGCTCCTGCCTTATCTGTCGAGCGAAGTGAAATTGCCCTTTTATTTAACTGAATTTGCCATACCACAAACCCTGCCCAGCTCCCCTGTTGTTGCACGTCGCGCGCTCCAACCAAATTCCCGTCAAGAAATTTTATTGCGTGTCTTCCTGCCTTTTTGGCTTTTGTCTTCCTGGTTTTCCGGATTTTTTCAAGAGTTCTTTTAGTACACGATTAGTTCAAATTAAGATAAACTCATCCCTGCTTCTAATTAAGATGAACTTATTCCTGCTTCTAAAACAGGGTTTTGTCTTCCGAGATATTTTGGTTGTCTTTAAACACTTCTTTTAATACGAGATTACTCCAAATTAACATCAATTCATCCATGCTTCTGAAATGCCACGTTAGCACCTTCGTGCCTCCAAATTAACATAAACTCATCCTACTTCTAAAACGTTAGGCTTTTGTCTTTCCCGATTTTTTTTGGCTTTTTTAAACACTTCTTTTAATACGGGATTAGTGCAAATTAACGTAAATTCACCCCTTTAAAAACGCCACTTTAGCAGCTCCTTCCTTCAAAAGAATGCAATACACTATTAAATTCTAAGAATTATATGGTGCATTTCACAAAAACAAAGCTTATATATATTATATTTGGAAAGAGATTATAATATTTCATATTAATAATTATTTTTAATTATTTTTAACACATTAAAATTACAAATTTGAATAGTTGTTCCCTCTCTTACCAAATAATTGTTGATTAAATTTTAGCATGTTAGATTATTAATTATTTTAAATCGTTTTTAACACATTAAAATTACAAATTTAAAAATGGTTCCCTCTCCTAATAAATAAATAATTGTTGATTAAATTTTGTTTGGTTATATAATTTTTTTTTTTTAATGATAAATTAATTTATTTTATAAGTAAAATTATATATATATATTGTTTTAATTTATAATAAATTTTTACGCCGAAGGTGTTCCTACTATGAGCTTTGCTGGGATGAACAGTGCTCTCAGCCAATCTCTGTGCTCCACCTATTGCTCTTCCACCCTCTCAAAATTCGACACTTGGCGGTTGTTGCACCCTCTTGCTGTCATCTCCTTCCCGCGCGCGTCAGGTCATTCGCGACCGTGTTGGTGTCGCGTCGTCCCGCCTTGGGCGTTCCGATGAAGAATCAGCAAATGGTGATCAACATGCTGCTCAAGAGCGTGATGATGGAGAAATTGCTGGGTGGCCTGATGGCCTCGCTTGCGAGAGGCTGCCCTCTGACCTCACTTGCAAGATCAGCTTCTGAGAGATTTGATAAGCAAGCGCTCGTCCAACTCCACGATATCGACCATTCCATCAGCCTGCTAGAGGCCGAAGAAGCGGGAGGCACATTAATACGCTCCAATTTCATAGACCCCAACAGAAGAGGGAGCTCAGCTTCTTCTATTCCTCTCCAACAATTGAATCATATTTCCTTCACCGAGTTGCAGGTTGGAGAAATCCACCATGGACAGGTGGTGTATGGAACGTTGTGCGCGGAAGCGTTTACAGATGGCTTGTGTATGAACGCAGAGGAGTTGAGGAAGATGGGCAACTTGTGCTTCAGAGAAAAAAATTGGGCTGTAGTGGCTGAGAACTATACAAATTGCATCGACGCCACTCTCCTTCAGCTCAAGGAGAGGGTGTTGAATGATAATAAGAATACCAGTACCGATCTTTTGCACGCGTATTCCAACCGCGCAAAGACGTGTCTGCAGCTGAAGGAATTCAAGCGGGCCCTTGAGAATTTTGATCAGGCCATTGGGATCGATCCCAACCATATGAAATCGCTTTATAAGAAAGGCCGCGCTCTGGTCGGGTTGAGGCACTATGCAGCAGCATGTGAATTTCTGGAGAAAGTAAGCCCCGGGAGCAGGCAAATAGAAGATATTTTATGTCAGGCGAGGACTTTGTATGCCCAGAACCGGGATGGTGAGTATGACATCTCCGCTTACCTACTTGGAAGGTGCTCTTCTCCTCCAGAGGTCGCCAATTTCGTCGGCCCTGTGGAGATCCACATGACCAAAGACGGCCGAGGGCGAGGACTTTACACAACACAAGAAATTGCGACTGGGCAGATTTTGCTGGTAAGCAACGCTGTCGCAGTTGTTTATGAGGATGCACGGAGTGCTTTGCCTATGTTCTTGAACGTGAACTAGCGGTGCAACTGTCTTACGGCCTCTCAAGAAGAACTTGTCACTGCTGTCGTCTGCGCTGCCAGAAAATCCCAGATATTGCTTTGGCAGCTTTATAGTTTAGACGTTTCTTCCCCGCCAAAGACCTTATATGCTCCGGCTATTGATCTATTTACACCAGACGACGAAATGTCCCATGGAAAGGAGAAAGAAAATTTTGACGTGGATGTTCATCGTATCCGGCATGTGATAAGTCGAAACTCATTCTCTGGAGCTCACGAAGTGAGACTCTGCCGCGCAGGCCATAAATATTTTAGAGGTCTCTGGTTGCTGCCGTCTTTCATTAACCATTCCTGTTTGCCAAATTCAACCCGTCTGGAAGTGGGAAGTGCGATGTTTATTCACGCATCCAAGACCATCCAGAGAGGAGAAGAGATAAACATTTCCTACTTCGACACTCTCGTCCCCTTGCCGCAGCGCCAAGCTAACTACGAGTGTTGGGGTTTCAAATGCAAGTGCCAGAGATGCGAATTGGAGCTATCTCTGACGCCACTCCTGGGCCGCATAACCAGAGAATTTCGAAAATTGCATGGCAAAGCAATTGAGGAAATTAATGATGTAAGGTCTCTTCAATTGCATACGTTCGACGAAAGTCTTCCAGCATGCGCAAAATTTGCAAAGCTTTTTGTAAAGGTGGAAGAGATTATTAGGAGTTCGCTCGGGTTGAAAAGGGAAGAAGAAAAGAAGTGGGTTCGTGCTTCTTTTGTGTCTGCCTATTTTGCAGGAATGCAGTCGAACGTGTTCTTCTCCACAACGTTGGAGAACTGCGATCCTTCTGAAAAGGAAATCATGGAAACCATTCAGAGCACTGTTCCGGCGGACATTCAAACTCTGATCATGATAGCCAAGCATTTAAAAGAAGCTAAGCGCTCGATGATGGATGAAAATCAAGCATCTATTGCAAGAAATGTATTAGAACAAGCGAGGGAGGCATGCATCCGAGTATTTGGCAAACATAGTGAACATGTTTTCAATGAACTTGTCTTTCATTATTCAAACTGCCATATGTTCTAGTAACATTAAAAATGACATTGGCATGATCTGATAATATTCAATGTGAAAGACATACGGCAAGATACCATTTTGGAGGGTTAATTTTTTTGCAGTTGTTTGAAAGAGTTAGATGTTGTTATGGCTTTCTAGTAATGTAGGGCAACATGCAATTTTGGAGGTTTAATTTGTTGAAGTTGTTGGAAAAAATTAGTGAGATGGTGTTTATATTTTCATATTAGGAGTTTAAGATGATGTGGGAATCCAAACTAGTAGGAGTGTTTAGCTGTACTGCGTTGCTTTGCCGGATGGTGTTATTTTGATATGGATCTTGAAAGATTAATGCCACAGCAACGTCTTCTCAAATCAAATCTGTGTTCTTCATTTTCAACAAATATAAAGAAGGCACTAGTAGTGTTTGATGTTTCCAAGTGTTATTATGGGGTCCAGTTTGTCTTCCCCATTTCGCCCATATGTGTCGTATGTTTTGCGTTTATCGCCCATATTTGGAGTATTTTTTTTGTGTTTATCTACTTATCATCAATGAATGTTGTGTTTTTAATCTGTTAAGGTTAGATTCAGTTCGCATTTGTCAATTACTCTTGTAAATCTTTTATATTTACAAGGGATTTTGATAAATTATAGGACATGGGTTAGATTCAAGTCGCATTTGTCAATTACTTTTGTAACTCTTTTATATTTACAAGGGATTTTGATAAATTATAGGACATGGGTTAGATTCAGTTCGCATTTGTCAATTACTTTTATATTTACAAGGGATTTTCATAAATTATAGGACATGGGTGTGAGATATCCGTTTATCTTTTATATTTTCAGCTGTGTGAATTTTCTATTTTTACCCGAAGGTGTTCCTATTATGAGCTTCGTTGGGATGAACAGTGCTCCCAGCCAATCTCTGTGCTCCATCTATCGCCCTTCCACCCTCTCAAAATTCGACACTTGGCGGTTGCTGCACCCTCCTGCTGTCATCTCCTTCCCGCGCGCGTCAGGTCGTTCGCGACCGTGCTGGTGTCACGCCGTCCCGCCTTCGACGTTCCAGCGGGTCATTTGTTAGAATGATCAAGTGCTAGTATATAATATATAGGTTTTTTTTTTAATTGAGACGATTTGATTTAATAAATAGTTTCTTTGTTTTTTAGGAGAGAAATTTCATTAATATATAATACATAGTTTTTTTTTATCATTTAATGGTAGGCTTAATACTAAATTAATAATGTATATAAAATATAGAGTTTTTAAATATTTTATTTTAATAGGTTTACAATATTATTAAGATAAAAGGAAAAATCATTTACTTAATTAATATTTGGAGAAAGGTCTAAGAAGCATTAAATAGTTTTTGAATTGATGTATTAATTTTAATCCATTAAAATTTGAAAATATCACCAATTCTAACTCTTTAATTAGTGAGAGGAATTATTTTAACCTATAGGATTTTTTGTTTTTAATAGGAGGAATTTCATTAATACATAATACATAGGATTTTTGTATATTTTAATGTTAGGTTTAAATACTAAATTAATAATGTATAAGATATAGAGTTTTTAAATTGTTAGATTTTAACTAACACTAAAGTTAAAAGAGAAAAATTATTTAACTAATTAATATTTGTAGAAATTTTCTTGTATAATAGCTACGATGAGTGTCCCCATAATCGGGGTGTGAAGAGGGAGTTGATCCACTTGGGGACACACGACATGAATAGGGTGACACGGGGCACAGCTGGTGGGCGGCTCGCCCCATGCCACCACACCCCAGGATTGAATGCGGGCAGGAGCAGACATAACACTATGTCGGAAGGTGATGGGAACGCGAGCCAAAAGTCACGACAAGTGGTAAGTACAGAAGGAAGCATGCAAAGTTTTGTTAAGAATGTTGTCATTGTGAATGGGACTGCAGAGAAGGTAGAGTCGGGATCGCTGGAGTGATGCGGAAGGGTGGAAGGTCACCTCGTAACAAAACAGCTAAGACTTGGGTATGTATCTCAGCCTCACCTGGTAGTAATCATGGAGGTTTTGGTGCAATATAGGAATAATGGCATGCAGAGGCCACTAAAATTGAGTCATGGGATTGATGAAAATGTGTCTAAGGTAAATTTTCTAAGCTTGGTCATGTCAATTCCTCTCTTGCATGACAAAAATTTGGCTCGAATGGGCTTGGTCTGGTACTACAACCCAATTACAGTTTGTAATTTGGGAAGAGGAGTCTATAAAATGGTTAAATTGATGTTGTATTTGGATAGCTACCTGAAGGTAGGTGTTTGTGGGGTCTCAAACACAAGTAAGGGTGGTTTTTGTGCTTACTGTGGCCACATATGGCTCAAAAGGCTAACTCCCCAGGTGCAGGGTAAGTGGTCGGCCCAGATGGGCATGTTTTAGTTCCACGCTCCTCTTACAAGTGGTAATTGGAGTAGGAGAGTTGGTAAAATGTAAAAAACACTGCTTCATATGGGTATTTGTGTACATTGTGGGGTTTGGGGTGTCTAGAGCGAGGTTTATGCTTGCAATGGTAACATAAGTATAGATGGGTTAATTTCAAGTTTGTACAGTAAGATTCAAGCCCATAAGGGTGAGAATTGATTAGAAAATTCCATATGTGGCTATATTCTGAGCATTGAAAGTTGTAAGGTTATAAAAATTGTATTTTATTTGGGTAGTCGGGTAAAGAGCGGAGTCTGTATAAATCAAAACCCAAATAGAGTTGAACTCTATGGAAGATACGGCTCCATATGGTTTAAAGGAGGGTTCGAGAAACTGCATATTACCAACCAATGGTTGGAACGATCATGCCGAGGCATTTGGAGAAATGTCAATGTCTGTAACCCGAGCAGTGGAAGCATTGCAGGGGCAGCCGAATGGGAGCCCAACTTGGAGAAAATTGGGAATAAAATATGGAACTAATAAAAAGTGATTAACAATTTTCTTTTTTTTTAACTTACAGGTCCGCCTATCTTGTATATCTCTCTGGTCTCTGCATGGAGGGTAGGAAATCTGGAGTCGATTTGAGTGCATGCACATTTTCTAGGTGGTCACCAGAAGTGGAAAATGGTAAAGGAACAGTCGAGTAAAGGCACAGTCAAGTAAAGGCAATGGAGAGCAGGGTGAAAATCTAGCCAAGGCAGAGAAGGCGAAAGGTAAGGTGAAGGAAGTAGCCTCATCAAGAAAATCTCAACGCAAAATAGGCAGAAAAACTAATCAAGAGAACATGAAAAACTTATTGCATGCATATGGAGTAGGTACTCTAGCTCAAGTCAAATAAATGATATTTGTATGGGAGAAAGACCTGAACACCAAAGTAGAGGCAACCATACCGTATGACGAAATGGAACCCATGGTTACAGACCCAGGAAATACAAGAGGTTGATTGACTCTATTCAAGTAGTCAATTCACCTTTACTGGTCCATTAAATGTTTAATGGTGAAGGCCATTATGGTAGCATGGGGCATGGGAGGAAACCCAAAGACAGAACCCAGTCTGGCAGAAATACACTGGGATATTCAGGCCGTACAGCTGCAAGTGCATCATCAAAACGTACGTCTCGGTTGAATTGAAAGGCAACTCTAGAATATGCATCAAGTGGGCATGCTCGAGTCGAGTGCTAAAGACCTGGCACTGATTGAATCATCTGATGAATAGGTGTAGGAAGTTCTTTATTTTTTGTTTTTGAATATTTGATGTGGTCGGATAGCATTTCCTTTCATAATGGTATGTTTAAGGAGATCATAGATATCAAAGGCATTGAGAGACATAATCAAACAATTTCAAGTTTGGTTGGCTTTTAACTCATGGAGGTGGCCAACAGACCAGGTTTTCTTTGAGAAAGTTGAGGCCACCAAGAACATTATATGATGTAATATGTTTTATATTTTAAAATGAATTAATAGAGAGGCTCTACCAAACTTACAAAAAAAAAATAACTATGATTGTCTTACTTGCTTAATCCTTATTTAATTTTCAATTGGAAGTTGTAGTGGTCAAAATACACTCTATGTCATGACACTCCTTATATAATGGTCATGAATATCAAACTATATATATATATATAATTTTATAATTAAATAATTAATTTAAAATTATTATTATTATTATTATTGATTAATTTTTTTATTGCCTAAAAATAACTTCCATGTACTCATTGTTTGATTTGAACATTGTCGTGGTCTACCACAAAGGAAACTAGATCTGCATGATAGTGAGGTCTATTTTTTATCATCCAAAACCATAAGAAAATATAAGTGGCTTGCATCCAAGTTTCTAACATGCAGTGAACCATATATACAAAATATCGATTGCTAGTTAAAGTGGGCTACACATCTACTTAAAGAAACAATTTCACTAAATGTAAAACATAAGCCAAAAGACTAGGCTAACATCAATTACCAGAGGGTGTGATTAGGGTTGAATCTGGTAAAATTGTGTCTGCTAGAGCTGGAGGCTTGAGGTCGCATTAGAGATGATATTCTATGTGAGCCAAGCAAGTTTCAAGGCTCACTATGCAAGAGTGCTAGTTTTAACACACCTACCCACTTTCACCGGCTTACCCGATGATCAGGAGCTCAGGACCAAGTGTCGTAATATGGTCAAAACTGAAGTTGCTCAGAATTGCTCCGAAACTGAACGACCGGATAGAGCTCGTCTTCCTGATTCCGGCGCCGTGAACGGTTCGAAAAATGGTCTCTGTATGCAAAAGTTATTCAAGTTCAAAGTTTTGTCAATTTTATTAAAAAAATGGCAAATTTGACTTTGGAAAAAAAAAATTATTAAAAAAAGAATATTCCACAGAATATTCTGGGAATATTCCATGGAATATTCCCAGAATATTCTGGGGAATATTCCCTTGACAGCCAATCAGGAGGCGCCACGTGGCTAGCCCGGAGGCCGCCACGTGGGCCCCAAGTTGAATTGAAAATGGCGTGTTAAAAGTTTTTGTTATGGCTCGGATGGATTCGAACCATGGCCGGATGCATATAAACCACACGACTTCACCAACAGGCCACACGTTTGATTCTTGTTATGTGTTGGCGGCGGATTTTATTTATCGTGTGTATTTTTTTTGGGCGGGGCCCGAAAGGGGGCCAGCCCCCTCTTCATAGCACCGGGGTCCGGGAACCACAACCCAGATTCATCGGCGCGCAAAAGTGGCGGGTTTTAAAAACTTTGGATAAGTTATGTAGTGGGTTTTTTAATATAAACGTTATGTTTTAATTCAAACGTTGGAAACCGTTTGTATGACCGCCATTCCATATGTACGCGCCTCAACCCAACATTTATTGCCAGATTAACCGTTCGGATAAGATTGGCGTTTCGCCTATTTTGGCGCCTTCCCCTCATTTCGTATACGCGATCTCTCCACATTTAGTGGAGATTTTTTAGCCCAAACTGGCAGTTCAGTAAAGTGGGCGTAACTTCTGTTAGGGGAGGCCTTTGAAGACGAATTTTTTTTTTATTTTGGGTGTGGAGAGCATTCTGGAGCTGTTGGAGGTGTCTGCAGAGCCATCAGGGCATTCTATCTACGAATTTTACAACGCTTTTGACAGTGACTCCATCAGAGCTAAGGGGAAAGATTGCTGCATTGGGCTACCTTCCTCCAATGGAGGTGAATTTGTAGTCTATTTCTACTGATTTGGATCTTCTGAGTCTGTTTTAGCAGTCTATTTTCTCATTAGAGGAGTTTATACAGATGTAATTTCATTTGCACCATTTAATCAAAAGAGGACTGAGCCTAATTAGAGGCTTTTGGACCAGCGGAGGTAGCCCAAGAGAGGGGTGAACCGCTTAAACAAATATCTGCTGTTCATATGTGTGTTTTGGCTGTTTATTTCCAGATTCTGATAGTTTAAACAGTAAAATTTCACAAGCATGCTTTTCCAAAACAAGTTTATACAGGAAGCAAAACTTGTTATTTTCTCATCAAACCTCTACACATGAGTTGCAGAATATATACTCTTGCTTATTCACATTTAAAACAGATCAATGAACACTTTGAATTCAAAAACAAAATACTTTCATTGATCTTGTTATTTGTGCTTATATATTATTTCCTTAGACAGAGTCTGTAGAGGGCCAGGTAGCCTCTGGAACTCATCCTCTCTTTAGAGGTGACATGTCCAGTGAATGCCCCTACAGTCCATCTCTGTATGGGAAATAGTTTATTCTCACATTTTCAGAGGTCTCTTGGAGTGTATAGCTCACATTTAAAATTTTATGAAAATGGATACCTTGCACCCTTAAACAAGTACTTTCCATTTTCAGATCAGATGGTATCGGAGCAGGTTGCAAAGCTGGTTTGCTTGACTGACATCACTAGCTTGATTGTGTAGCTTGAAAGGTGTCTTAAGCAGTGTTGAAGATTGACTGCTTTATTATTCTGCAAACTACTTGTTGTTTGAGTTTTTTGAAGCTCTTTTGTTCATTTTTATAATGACAACTTTCATAAGTGAGTTCTCAAAATCGTCCTCCTTCACAAGATTTTTTGATGAAGGCTTGAAGCAAGAATTTTTCATCATGATGAATATGGTGAAAGAAATGTATGAGGATGAAAGAAAGAGCTCTAGACTTCAAGAGCAGTTGAATTCCATGAGGGAAGAGAAGCAGTTGCTTTCTGACCAATTGCAAGAAATGGAAGGCCAACTTCGTATTGCAAACATGAAGCTGGAAAAGATGCATGAGTTGGAGACACAAATCCTTTTTGCCAAAGAAGCTTTAGCCAAGTATCAGCTTGAAGAAGAGGTAAACAACTCTAGTTTGTCTTCAAATTCTTATAAGAATGTTTATGAACTTGGTTCTTTTGAGAAACATACCAAAGGCATAGGGTCCAAGTTGATGTCCAAAATGGGATATGAAGGAAAAGGACTGGGAAAATATGCACAGGGTATAGTTGAGCCAATAATGGTTGAGGTAAGGCCTAAGAATTTGGGTCTTGGCTATGGACAATCTTATGGAGAAAGTTCCAAAGCAGCCATGAAGGAAGAAGATGTGCATCAGCATGCACTTGAACAAGGGAGTGGTGAAAGCTCTAAAACCATTGATGGGATTGATAGTGTTCCAAAGGGAGCTTCTTCTTCTTTCGATTCACTTTCTCATGAAGGTAATGAAGGTGAAAGAGAAAGGTCTAAATCTGATTTCAATCATATTTCCTTTGATCATGTAAAGCATGGAAAATTTCCACACAAGCATGGGAAAAGAATTGCATGTTCTTTTTGTGGTTTGTTTAACCATAGTGTTTCTAGATGTTGGAAAAGAATGGAAACATACAAGAAACTTTTGAAGGAAAGAAGGCAAGAAGCCAAAGTTCCAATGAACAATGCAAATCATGCGGTCAAGAAGATGAACATGTGTTGCACTTATTGCCATAAGCAAGGACATACTGTTGAAAGGTGTTGGACTCTGAATCCAACAATGCTTCCACAAAAGTTGAAGAAATGGGAGAAAGAGTATGGCAAGAATGGGAAGGAAGTTTCCATCATTGATAGGTGTCAGGATGATACACATGCTGATATCGATGTGCAGTTAAAGGAATCACCTTTGAAATGGATTGGTAAGAAATGGTTAGAATTCTTATCCAATTAAAGTTGCATGTCTTTTGATTGAATGCATTTTCTTTGTTAAGGGAATGCAAGTTGCAGGATGGAAAAGCTGAGTATGAGACTCACTCTTTCATAGAGAAAGTTATATTCATTTCAGCTTTGAAAGTACATGTACATGTGATTGAGGATCTTGTACTTATGATTGTACTTAAGAGAAAGTTGAAGGATAAACTGCATGCATGAGAATGAGATACATGAGCACAGGGATCATGATGATTTCCTTGTATTTTAAACACGTATGTGTGATTAACTTGAAGGGTTGATTGCTTTGTTTTTAACCATGCATGTAATGTAATATTGACTTGGAAAAAGTTAATTTGATCTCCAAGATTGTAAGGAGGAGAAATGATGAAGTGTTTCATCTTTGTAAAAGCCTTCTCATTTGGGAGGCAGCTCTTCTTCTGGAATGGAGGTGCCTTGGATGGGCATCGTGACAGTTGGCAAGTCCACATGTTCAGGGGAATATTTCAGCTAATATATCAGCAAGTTTCATTGCTGGTTCCTGCAATTTCATATTTGTCTGGCGAAAGAACTTGGTCGGGATTCGACAAGTACTTGGCGTATGCAGCAAAAAGTCGCCATGACGACATTTAGCAAGGCAGGACATTTTTGGCATTAGTATGCTCTTTTGGCTGACTGGAAGAGGATATTTCTGTTCCTCAATTGCTGTACAGTTCAGATCAGAGATTCAGTAAGCTTTTGGGGACCAAAAGCCTTCTCATTTGGGAGGTGTGATCAGGAGCTCAGGACCAAGTGTCGTAATATGGTCAAAAATGAAGTTGCTCAGAATTGCTCCGAAACTGAACGACCGGATAGAGCTCGTCTTCCTGATTCCGGCGCCGCGAACGGTTCGAAAAATGGTCTCCGTATGCAAAAGTTATTCAAGTTCAAAGTTTTGTCAATTTTATTAAAAAAATGGCAAATTTGACTTTGGAAAAAAATTTTATTAAAAAAAGAATATTCCACAGAATATTCTGGGAATATTCCGTGGAATATTCTGCAGAATATTCTGGGGAATATTCCCTTGACAGCCAATCAGGAGGCGCCACGTGGCTAGCCCGGAGGCCGCCACGTGGGCCCCAAGTTGAATTGAAAATGGCGTGTTAAAAGTTTTTGTTATGGCTCGGATGGATTCGAACCATGGCTGGATGCATATAAACCACACGACTTCACCAATAGGCCACACGTTTGATTCTTGTTATGTGTTGGCGGCGGATTTTATTTATCGTGTGTATTTGTTTTGGGCGGGGCCCGAAAGGGGGCCAGCCCCCTCTTCATAGCACCGGGGTCCGGGAACCACAACCCAGATTCATCGGCGCGCAAAAGTGGCGGGTTTTAAAAACTTTGGATAAGTTATGTAGTGGGTTTTTTAATATAAACGTTATGTTTTAATTCAAACGTTGGAAACCGTTTGTATGACCGCCATTCCATATGTACGCGCCTCAACCCAACATTTATTGCCAACAGTTAACCGTTCGGATAAGATTGGCTGTTCCGCCTATTTTGGCGCCTTCCCCTCATTTAGCGCCCTTATCTGCAGTCTCTCCACATTTAATGGAGGTTGTTTAGGTGAAACAGGCAGTTTAGTAAAGAGGCCATAACTTCTGCTAGGAGAGGCCTTTTAAGACGAATTTTTTTTTTGATTTTGGGTGTAGAGAGCATTCTGGAGCTGTTGGAGGTGTCTGCAGAGCCATCAGGGCATTCTATCTGCGAATTTTACAGCGCTTTTGACAGTGACTCCATCAGAGCTAAGGGGAAAGATTGCTGCATTGGGCTACCTTCCTCCAATGGAGGTGAATTTGTAGTCTATTTCTACTGTTTTGGACCTTCTGAGTCTGTTTTAGCAGTCTATTTTCTCATTAGAGGATTTCTTACAGATGTAATCTCATTTGCACCATTTAATCAAAAGAGCACTAAGCCTAATTAGAGGCTTTTGGAGCAGCGGAGGTAGCCCAAGAGAGGGGTGAACCGCTTTAACAAATATATGATGTTCATGTGTGTATTATGGCTGTTTATTTCCAGAATTTGATAGTTTAAACAGTAAAATTTCATGAGCATGCTTTTCTAAAACAAGTTTATACAGGAAGCGAAACTTGTTATTTTCTCATCAAACCTCTTCACACAAATTGCAGAACATATACTCTTGCTTATTCACATTTAAAACAGATCATTGAACACTTTGAATTCAGAAACAAAAGACTTTCATTGATTTTGTTATTTATTAACTTATATATTATTTCCTTAGACGGAGTACGTAGAGGGCAATTATGCGGAACTCATCCTCTCTTTAGAGGTGACATGTCCAGTGAATGCCCCTACAGTCCATCTCTGTATGGGAAATAGTTTATTCTCACATTTTCAGAGGTCTCTTGGAGTGTATAGCTCACATTTAAAATTTTATGAAAATGGATACCTTGCACCCTTAAACAAGTACTTTCCATTTTCAGATCACCCGAGGTAAACATGAGATGAGGGGAATTTATGACAAGACTCAACCTTGTAATTGACCCTAAGGAAATGGAGTCAACAAAAAACCCTTACTGACTTCCCTCAGGTGCCATAGGACCCTCTAGGAGTAACTTGAACCCCTCCAGGTGTCCATGCCCTGAGCCAACCTGAATTTTCCCTAAGATTGAGCCCCAGTCGCTCCCTTTCCAAGCCTTCCATGCAACTGGAAACTCCGAGTCTCTCCCATAGGCATGCATCAATGTGACAATGGAATTTTTTTTTGAGTGCTATGCCAAAGACTGCGGAATTTAAGGCTAGTTTTCAAGGCTAGGGCTGAGCCTCTGCCCATAAATCCATATAACTTCCAAAACTCATGAGATACACTGTATGGGGGGAGTTGTAATACTCCCATCAGCTAGAGTGATCCATTGAATAGGGTACTTATTGGACCAGACATGTTGGCAGATATGGAACAAGAAATGCAGGTTATAAAGAAGAATCTAAAGCTATCACGGGACAGGAAGAAGATTTATGCAGAAAAACACAGGGAATTCAAGGAGTTTCAGGTTGGGGAGCATGTGTATTTTCACATCAAGCCCAAGAAGAGATCCTTGACGATTGAATCATGTGCCAAGTTGGCACCACGGTATTTCTGGCCTTTTGAGATACTTGAGAGGATTGGACCAGTGACCTATTGACTTGAACTGCCTCCAACAGTGAAATTCCATGATGTTTTTCATGTTTCATTAGTTAAAAGGTATATAAAGGATGTTGATCATGTTATTGATTGGTTTGTATTGCAGGTGGATCACAGGAGAATTGTTGTCAGAACCTCGCTGCATATTGCAGAGGAAACAACTCATGCTCTGGAACAAAGCCATAAAGCAAGTTAAAGTGCATTAGAAGAACTTTGGGCCCAAAGAAGCTATGTGGGAGATGGCAAATCATATGCGAGCTATGTTTCCTTCATTTTTTGTCGGTTGAGGCAAAGCAACTTTGGTATTTTTACATATCTATGTATGGTTTCTATTGTAAATACTGCCATGAGCTAAGTTATAAAGGTCCAATAAGCAATATGGTTGTTATATTTTCATGTTTTCATGATGGTTTTTTCTTTTGAGCAGGTTATTCATTGTAAATATTGCATCGAGCTAAGCTCCATGGGCAGTATGTTTTATTTTCAGTGGTTTTTCTAAGGTATAGGTGTGGTTTAACATTGTGTACAGTGTTCCCAAAGGGGGAGGGTTATGTAACAAACCCGGGCTAAAAGTTCATGTAATAAAAATTTAATAAAGGCAAAAATAAGACCACGGTTAAGGGAGACTTACTCCAAGTTGAATGTTGGGAAAATATATCTTATTGGGCATCAATGGATGTGTTTATGGCTAAGGGGAAATTGGAAAAGGTAATGGTTAAGGCATTATAAAGGAAAAAATATATTTTGGCACATTTATTTATGAAAATAAAGGAAATTAGGACAAAAGGAAGGTGAAAAGTCACAAGTTTCATGTGAGGAGGAAATTGAAGGTAAATAATGGAAAATAAGAAATTAGAGGCATGAATGATAAAAATAACTTAGAGGATCAGTTGGTAGATTTTTATCAATTAATTTTCACAATTACACTAAGAGAGGAGAAGAGCACCAAGAGGGGAAGGAGGTCAATCAAGAAAAGGAAAGGAAAATAAGAAAAGGAAGGACAATGAAAGGAAAGGAAAGGAAATATAAAGAAAGGAAGAGAAGGATCAGGAAATTTCAACAGGAATACTTGTAAGTAACAGATTGCATGTATCATTTCCTATCGGTTTTTGACATGCATGGTATGTGCATGTTGGTGTTTGGTTCTTTTGTTGTCGGTGACATCATTTTGCCAGGCTTTGACAGTGGTTTTCAGTCTTGCCTTACCTTTTCCAGATAGCCATGGTGTGATGGGATTTTTCTTGGTTTCGAGCTCTGGAATTTCCAGATGGTGTCGAAACTAGGGCGGAGGTGGTCTCAGGAACATTCCCAAATACCTAGGAATCCCTTGACCAGTTTTGGCAGGATACACTAAAAATCCTAAGGGTGGTGTCTCGGTAAGGGAATGGTGATCCGATGTGGATTGTGGTAAAGCCTAGAGACAAGGAGGCAGAAAATTCCTCAAGGATAGTGATGATATCTGGAGGCATTCCAAGCTCTGTTCGGTTTAGTGATCTTGGTCCCGGTTTAGGTGATCAGGAGCTCAGGACCAAGTGTCGTAAAATGGTCAAAACTGAAGGTGCTCAGAACTAGTTTGAACCTGAACGACCGGATAGAGCTCGTCTTCCTGATTCCGGCGCCGTGAACGGTTCGGAAAACGGTCGCCGTATGCAGAAGTTATTCAAGTTTGAAGATTTCTCAATTTTCATTAAAAATGCCAAATTTGACTTCATTGAAAATTTTATTAAAAAAAGAATATTCCACAGAATATTCTGGGAATATTCCATGGAATATTCCGCAGAATATTCTGGGGAATATTCCATTGGCAACCAATGAGAAGGCGCCACGTGGCTAGCCCGGAGGCCGCCACGTGGGCCCCAAGTCAAGTTGAAAATGCGTTTTAAAATTTTTATGGGTCGAGGCCGGATTCGAACCAGCGACCGGTCGTATAATATCCGAATGTTTTACCGTTGGGCCAGAGCCATGAAACTTGTTATATGGGTGGCACAAATATGTATTTAACGTTTGTTGATGTTTGGGCGGGGCCCGAAAGGGGGCCAGCCCCCTTCCCATGTAACCTCCGGCGCAGAACCCAAAGATTGGACAATCGGCGCGCAATTTCAAATTGGCGTTTTCAAACATTGGATTCGTGTTATATTATATGGTGGGTTTTATTATAAATGTTGGTATTTATTGAAACAGTTGCAAAGACCGCCATACATGTGATTGCACGATGTGCATAACCATAACACTTATTACCAGACGTTTAAACCGCGCGGCTAGTTGGTGGTTCTGCCTATCTTGGCGCCACCACTATTTTGACGGCCTTATCTACAGTTTCTCCACAATTGGTGGAGCTTCTCAAGGTGAAACTGGCAGTTTAGTAAATGTGGCATAACTTCTGCTAGGAGAGGTCTTTGAAGACGAATTTTTTTTTGATTTTGGGTCTCTTCGACCTTCTGAAGCCATTGGCATAGGTTTCACAGCCATCTGAGGCCGTTTTCAGGTGATTTTGCTTCGTGGAAGTTCCAGGAGCTATTATGGCCAAATCAGTTTGGGAGCTGCATTGGGAATTGTGCAGCCAGTGAATGTGGAACGAAGGTCATTCCTGAAGTTTTTCAGCATTCTGAATCCATTTCTACAGCTCTTTTTTCCTTTTGAGGAATTCTTCTCACTGTTTAGCTTCAGGGAAGCTTTCAGGGCCACCAGGGCCATTTCAGTGTTGGAGCTGTTTGGGTGCTATGTTCATCCATTTTTGGTGATTCAAAAGTCTATTTCTGATATTTTCGACCTTCTGATTCTAATGGAAGAGGTTTCAGAACCAATTGAGGTTATCTTCACCTCGAAATTCTCCATGCAAGTCTAAAGGGCCACCAAGGACAATTGGGGAAAAGTACTATATCAGGTACAATTTCACTATTTAGTGTTTGGGAAAGAGCATGTTTAGCTAATTCCTATCTTCTGATTCTGTATTTACAGTCAGATCTATCTTTCGAGACACGCTTATTCTTGTATTAGCCTTTGTAGCATTTTTAATACAAGAGGACAAGCCTAGTTTGAGAGGCTTGGTCCAACAGATGTAGCCCAGAGGAGGGGGTGAACTGCTTTATCATTTTGATGTCTTTATTTGCTGAAGATGATATGCTAAAAAAAACTGATATAAAGTGTTAAACAAAAAATATACATAACTTTCATATACACATAATCACCTATTCAACTGCAGAAAGTTATTTGTCTTATTCTGCAAGACACCAAATTTCAAGTATGTGTATGTCAAAGACTTCTGAGTGTTACTTCATTATTTCTTTAGGCAGAGCCTGTAGAGGGCCAGGTAGCCTCTGGAACTCATCCTCTCTTTAGAGGTGACATGTCCAGTGAATGTCCCTACAGTCTATCTCTGTATAAGAAATAAGAAGTTTTCACAATTTCAGAGGTCACTTGGAGTGTATAGCTCAATTTGAAATTTTGGGAAATGGATACCTTGCACCCTTAAACAAGTACATTCCATTTTCAGATCAGATGGTATCAGAGCTCGGGTTGAGCATTCCTTATGGTGCAAAAGGTTTTAAAACAGTATAAGAGATTTACTGTTCTATTGGTTGCAAAATGGTTGCATGTATGAGTTTTCTTGAGTTGGAAGGATAGTTGTTGTTAGCTGAGTCTTGGAAAGGATTGAAGACTATTTTCCTTATCCAATTTACCTCAAGATTAACTTTGGAAAACAAACTCCAATAGTGTGTTTTATGGCTGCTTGATTTAGAAGGGACATGTTGTCTCTCATTGTTGGAATTTGCATCCAACTCATCGTCCCACGTACATGCAGCAAGAAGACAAAAAGTTTGGCGTAATTGGATCTATGGAGTCCATTATTGATGTGGAAAGGGAAGTTTCACATGAGGAAAATTTGCAGCAGCAAAAGTCGCCATGGAATTGGCTTGGTGAGAAGTGGATGGACTTCTTATTGCAGTAAGTCATTACTCGTTTTGTACATGCAAATTTAAGATTGGTATGCATGTATTTCAGTTGAAAAGTTGATGCAAGATTGCATGTAAAAGCAGTTTCAGTTGAAAGAATTTCTTTGTTGTTGCAAAATTTCGCCATGGAGGTGTAAAAGATGAGTATGATACTCACTTATGTTGCAGCAATGTATTTTGGTTCAGCTCTTGATCATCCACATGTTTTTGGGATGATGTACTTGTGGGTATTTGGAAAGAAGAGTTGAAGTTGCACATGTACATAGAGGTTGTATGTGTAATTAGCGAACTGTATATAGTTCATTGTACATGATACATACACATATGTTTGTCAAGATGTATCTTGTTGTTTATCGACTTGTGTCGGTTGTGTGCACACTTGTTACAGATTTTGTGTGTCATTGGTATAGCACATCTCATTGTCAACTGGTTGTTGATATAGCTATTTATGAATTAACTTTTGGTGCTTAGTTGGTGCAGAAAACAGAAATCTGGAGTGGCGATTTTGGGTCCATGGGGTGGAAAACATGTAAAACAAAGACACTAAAATTAAACAGAATTATCATTCTTTAAAGTTTGAAATCTCTGAGTCAAGAACGATACATGGGATTAGCTTAATTTTTAACTCCATTAATAGGTATTCATGGTATATGAACGTTGTAGTCAAGAGGTTACAGAAGTGGAAGAAGAGGATGTTGTTATTCTCTCATTTGCTGTACTACAGTTCAGCTCAGCATTTCAGTAAGCTTTTGGGGACCAAAAGCTTCTCATTTGGGAGGTGTGATCAGGAGCTCAGGACCAAGTGTCGTAAAATGGTCAAAACTGAAGGTGCTCAGAACTAGTTTGAAATAAATACAAATGTTTTATATTAAACCCACCATATAACATTAAACCAAAGTTTGAAAATCCGCCACGTTCTATTGCGCGCCGAGCCATTTGGGTTCTGGTTCCGCGCCGCGGGTTCTATGGTGAGGGGGCTGGCCCTTAGGGGCTGGCCCCCTTTCGGACCCCGCCCAAAACAACACACGGAATAAATATAACTCCGTCCACAACACATTCAACGAACAAACCCGTGGTCCAATGGTTAAGTCGGTTGGTTGTTAAACGACCGGTCCTGCGATCGAACCCGGCCGACCCATAAAAATTTTAAAATGCCATTTCAACTCCACTTCGGGGCCCATGTGGCGGCCTCCGGGCTAGCCACGTGGCGCCTTATGATTGGCTGCCACGGGAATATTCCCCAGAATATTCTGCGGAATATTCCACGGAATATTCCCAGAATATTCTGTGGAATATTCTTTTTTTAATAAAATTTTCCACAAAGTCAAATTTGACTTCATTGAAAATTTTATTAAAAAAAGAATATTCCACAGAATATTCTGGGAATATTTCGTGGAATATTAGCGCGAGAATATTTCCACAGGAATGCTTCCGTTGGCGACCCCGATGAAGGCGCCCGGTGAGCGCTAGCCCGGAGGCCACACCACGTGGGCCTACAAAATCAAGTTGAAAATGCGTTTTTAAAATTTTTATGGACTTCAGCCGGGAATCGAGCCGTGTCGGGCGGGTGGCCAACCACGGGCCAACGTTAGACTGCCGTTCATTTGTTGTTATATGTTCGAACGGAGTTATAGTTATGGCGTGTGTTATTTTGGGCGGGGCCAGGGGTAGCCCCTCTATAAAACGGGGCCGGGGCCACGACAAAACCATCGGCGCGCTTTGTAATGGGCGGTTAACATTTTGGTTACGTGTTATATGTTATATGGTGTTTATTTAATAAACCATGTGTATTTAAATGAAAACACAGTTGCAAAGACCGCCAGCTATGTGAACACGTGTTTTGACATAACCATAACACTTATTGCCAACCAATTAACTGCAGCGGAGTTGGTGATTCCGCCTATTTTTGGCGCTATCTGCTATTTTGGGGGCCTTATCCACAGTTTCTTCACAATTGGTGGAGCTTCTCAAGGTGAAACTGGCAGTTTAGTAAATGTGGCATAACTTCTGCTAGGAGAGGTCTTTGAACACGAATTTTTTTTTGATTTTGGGTCTCTTCGACCTTCTGAAGCCATTGGCACAGGTTTCACAGCCATATGATGCCGTTTGCAGGTGATTTTTCTTCGTGGAAGTTCCAGGAGCCACCAGGGCCAAATCAGTTTGGGAGCTGCATTGGGAATTGTGCAGCCAGTGAATGTGGAACGAAGGTCATTCCTGAAGGTTTTCAGCATTCTGAATCCATTTCTACAGCTCGTTTTTCCTTTTGAGGAATTATTCTCACTGTTTAGCTTCAGGGAAGCTTTCAGGGCCACTAGGGCCATTTCAGTGTTGGAGCTGTTTGGGTGCTATGTTCATCCATTTTTGGTGATTCAAAAGTCTTTTTCTGATATTTTCGACCTTCTGATTCTAATGGCAGAGGTTTCAGAACCAATTGAGGTTATCTTCACCTCGAAATTCTCCATGCAAGTCTAAAGGGCCACCAAGGACAATTGGGAAAAGTACTGTAACAGGTACAATTTCACTGTTTAGTGTTTGGGAAAGAGCATGTTTAGCTAATTCCTATCTTCTGATTCTGTATTTACAGTCAGATCTGTCTTTCGAGACACTCTTATTCTTGTATTAGCCTTTGTAGCATTTTTAATACAAGAGGACAAGCCTAGTTTGAGAGGCTTGGTCCAGCAGATGTAGCCCAGAGGAGGGGGTGAACTGCTTATCATTTTGATGTCTTTATTTGCTGAAGATGATATGCTAAACAAAACTGATATAAAGTGTTAAACAACAAATATACATAACTTTCATATACACATAATCACCTATTCAGCTGCAGAAAGTTATTTGTCTTATTCCGCAAGACACCAAATTTCAAGTATGTGTATGTCAAAGACTTCTGAGTGTTACTTCATTATTTCTTTAGGCAGAGCCTGTAGAGGGCCAGGTAGCCTCTGGAACTCATCCTCTCTTTAGAGGTGACATGTCCAGTGAATGCTCCTACAGTCTATCTCTGTATAAGAAATAAGAAGTTTTCACAATTTCAGAGGTCACTTGGAGTGTATAGCTCAATTTGAAATTTTGGGAAATGGATACCTTGCACCCTTAAACAAGTACATTCCATTTTCAGATCATTAGGTGAGATCACGGTATGGTGAGGGTGGAGGTGGTTTAACCTCTGGATCCACTTAGTTGTTTTTGGATTGGTTTATCCACGAGATCCAACATTCATGCTTGGAATATGGAATGGGGGTGTTTGTATGAAATAAATATTTGGTTCAACCATGCCTATGGTCGAGTGGTACGTGGAATTCCTTAACCTGGTTGGCTCTTGCCTATGTTGAATGAAAGATAATTTCTCTTGATTTCGTACTTGTTATTATGTGGCTTTAATGGTTGTTATCTTATGTTTATTTATGTGGTTATATGTTGGTTATAAGAATTATTATGTTACTGGTTCTAGTCATGGTTCATTTCATGTTTTTACTTGTAACTGAAAGAATAATGGATGCAAGACCTAATTAATGTTAAGACAGCTAAAGACAGAGGATGTTGATCCTTCTTATTAAGTCTAATATGAATTTCTAGTCCCTTATGCTTAGTCTTGTATTCATGACCTGTAGGTTATAATGTTGCCAAGTGTTTCATAAAAAGTTAGTCTCGGTTGAGGATGATTAGGACTAGTTCTGGTTTCAATTTTGGTTTATAATAATTGTTGTCATGTATCCCATGAGTTATGGACGTTATATGGATTTCTAGGAAAAGGCTTAGCCCCTGCCCTGAAAACTAGCCTTAAATTCTGCAGTCATTGTCATAGAACTAAGAAAAAAGGCCACAGTCGCACTGATGCAAGCCTATGGGAAAACTGCGAGTTTCCAGTCGCATGGAGGGCTTGGAAAGAGAGCGGTTGAGGCTCAACTCAGGGAAAAGTCGGGTTGGCTCAAGGGATGGACACCTGGAGGGGTTGGGTTACTCCTGGATGGTCCTGTGGCACCTAAGGGAATTCATTAAGGTTTTTTTGTCAACTCCATTTCTTTAAGGTCACTTAGGAGGTTGAGTCTTGTCATAATTGCACCTCATCTCATGTTTATTCTGGGTAAGCCGGTGAAAGTGGGTAGATGTGAGGGGAGGTGCGTTACAACTAGCACTCTTGCATATTTAGACTTGACACTTGCTTGGATGACATAGAAGGTCATCTATAATGCGACCTCAAGCCTCCAGCTCGAGCAGGCACAATTTCCCAAATTCAACCCTAATCACATCCTCTAGTAATTGATGTTAATCCAGTCTTTTGGCTTATGTTTTTTACATTTAGTGAATTAGTTTCTTTTAGTAGATATGTAGCCCGATATAACTAGCAATCAATATTTAGTATATATGTCTCATTGCATGTTAGAAACTTGGATGCAAGACACTTATATTTTATGATGGTTTTGGATGTTAAACAATAGACCTCACTGTCAAGCAAGTCTAGTTTCCTTTGTGGTAGACCACGACAGTGTTTAAATCTAACAATGAGGAAGTTTTTTTATGCAATAAAAAATTTAACCAACAAAAATCATAATAATAAAAATTTGAAGTTTAAATGAGTTATTTAATTAGAAAATTATATGCAATAAAAAATCTAACCAACAAAAATCATAATAATAAAAATTTGAAGTTTAAATGAGTTATTTAATTAGAAAATTATATATATATATATATATATATATATATATATATATATATATATATATATATATATATATATATATATATAGTTTGGTATTCATAACCATTATATAAGGAGTTTCATGACATAGAGTGCATTTTGACCACTAAAACTTCCAATTAAAGATTAAATAAGGATTAAGCAAGGCACTCATCATAGCTATTATACAAGAGCATTTCTACAAATATTAATTAGTTAAATAATTTTTCTCTTTTAACTTTAGTGTTGTTAAAATGAAACAATTTAAAAACGCTATATCTTATACATTATTAATTTAGTATTTAAACCTATCATTAAAAGATAAAAAATTCTATCTATTATATATTAATGAAATTCCTCTTGTTAAAAGCAAAAAAATCCTATAAGTTAAAAAATTCCTCTCTAATAAAAGAATTAGAATTGGTGATCTTTTCAAATTTCAATGAATTTAAACTAATACATCAATTCACAAAATATTTAATGTTCCTTGGACCTTTCTCCAAATATTAATTAATTAAATGATTTTTCTTCTTTTATTATAATAGTATTGTAAAAAATTAACTCTATATTTTATTAGTACTTAAGTCTACCTACCATTAAACGATAAAAAAACCTATGTATTAAATATTAATGAAATTTCTCTCCTAAAAAACAGAAACCTATCTATTAAAACATTTCGTCTTAACAATAATAATAAAATTCGTCTCAATAATAATAAACTCTATGTATTATATATTAATGAAATCTCTCCCTTTTAAAAACAAAGAATTTTATCTATTAAAAATGTTTGTCTTACTAATAAAGAGTTAGAATAGGAGATAAGTTTAAATTTTAATAGATTTCATCTAATTTAAAAATAAGAAATCTTTTCAAATATTACTAAATGTATTCCTTTAATTTTAATTTTATTATGAATCTTCGTGATACAACCTAAAAAAAAATCTATATATTAATAAAATTATTGCAATATTTCCTTTTTAAATATTAATAAAAAAAATTATTTATAATTATAATATCTTCCACAATTTTTTTTTATATATTTGCTTTCTAAAATATCACAAATTTAATAAAATCTACATATTTAAAAGTTTTTTTTTTTTTCCACAGAAAAAAATCAGTGACTTTTTATTATAAAAATGAAAAGTTACATGGAGCATATGCATAAGCATTTCAGACAACTGCCCAAAGGGCTCATGTGCTTTGGCACACAAAACGTCGTAGCAAAGCTACCAATGCAGAAAAGATAAAAGAGGGAGAGAGAGAGAAAAAAGAGAGAAGAGTCGAGAGAGAAGGCCAGAGAAAAACTAAATGGACCATAGAAGGAGCCACAGCATCTAGAGAGTGAGTAACTGTCGCACAACTCAGGTTTTCCTCCCCTTCTTCTTCTCGACCTTGCGCCACTCGCTCTGGGGAGGCGCAGTCGGTACAAGGACTAAATGATTTTCTGTTATCTGGGGTCCTGTATCCTTATCTGAATCTGAAGTATCCGAGGAGTGATGTCGTTTGACTCCTCCGGCACCTATATCCTCGTTTGTCCTTTCTGACTGATTCTGGTGGTACTGAGGGTCCTTTTGGCCTGATATTTCTTTCCTTTGAACTTCTTGTCCTTGGGTAGTCTCGATATTTCCAGTGGGAGTGGGATCCTCCTCTGCTTCAGATTCTTCATCCTCTAAATCTGGAGGGGGATATTGCCACCCTTTTCTTTGTTTCCCTTTTTGTTTCTTTTTATTGTTTGCTTTCTTTGCTTCTGTACATGAGCTTTGAAGGTGTCCTGTCATCCTACATATTCTGCATCTGAAAGCAGCATTTTCATAATCCAGTCCCTGCAGCCAGTTCTTTTTCTTGTAAGACAGCATAATATTCTCCGGTAGTCCTTTGCTCAAATCTAGCTCAACGCATATCCGAGCAAAGGTATAAATCCTCTCCTCAATTCTTTCTGTATCAGATTTGATGTATTTTCCAATACTATTGCCAATTCCCTCCAGGACCTGGTCACTCCAAAAGTGGAGAGGGAGATTGTATAAGCGGACCCATACCGGCATTCTGGCCACTATCATGGTATTTGGGTCAAAATCTGGAAACCAAGGGGTCAGGAAAAGACCCGTAGTACCCCAAAACCAAGGTCCTGATCTAATGACAAGATCTCTGACCTCCGTAGATTTAAACTTAACAATGAAGAAGCCTTTGGAGCAGAGGTGGATGTCACATTCCATGGTCCATCGTGTGAAGATCCAATGGAAGAGATCCATTGGTTTTGGCCAGAAGCAATTAAAGCGGCAGATGAGTGCCTGTGTTTCATATGTCTTGACATAATCCTCAGTTTCTGAAGTATCAATTTTAAAGGTAGGTGTTTGTCCTAATTTATCCACAATGTATGGCCGTGGAACAACTCCTTCTTGAACAGGTGGTGGCCCTGCAGTTTTGTTACCCTGTAGAATGTTTTTGTAGGAGAGGCCACCAGTTGTTTCCTGCTGAGGTGTGGCTTTTTCCCCTTTTCTCCTGCTGCAGAACTTGGTATTCCTTGATGTACAGCGCCCCCTCTCAGTCGAAGGTTCAGTGAGATGGTCATTTCGGCTTTGATTCCATATTCTTTCATAGACCTGCTGTCCTAAAGAGAGTGTTTGCCACTCACCAGGTGTTGAATCGGGACCGGATATCCCATTAATTCCCAGATTTGTTGTTTCAGGTGCACAATGGAATTCTCTGCTTGTATCCAGATTAAATAAGATTTTCCCGTAGGAGATTTGATGAAAATCTGGAAAACATTTGAATTTACCTGTTGCCGGAAGTCTGAAGGTGACAATCCATGTCGCATTTCCAGATTTGGCTGCGGGGACTCAGCATGCTTCCACTTTATAGGCAGATTGGACCACTTCGTTTCCCTACTCTGGATCTGTTGAGTTCTGGTTTTCCCATACCCCAGTCTGCCGAAGATCTTTGTCTTCTGTTGTAAAGGGTCTTCGTCTACCCATGCTATACTGGTCCAGCGAGGGCCTGAGAGAGGGATGTGTGATCTGCCCTTATATGCATCATCGCTCTCCATCCCAACCTCCCCTATCATCAGCGCCGCCTTGCAGTTCTCCTCGCCGAGGGAGAAAAGTTCCAAAGCGGCCCAGAGCTGTTTTTCCAATGCCCACTGGTCGCCGGTCAAGGCTGCGTTCGTTCTTATCAGAAAAGGCATAAGAGCTTTGGATCCAGCCACTGGTTGCTGGGTTTTGACAGATCGGCCTCCCAAAACCCCAGATCTAATGCTGAAGCCTGATCCGTTCCTAGCAACGCCAATATTCGTAAACCCTTGAACATTTTTGCAGATTTCAATGGGTATTTTTCCCCAAAACGCGCTAATCTCCTTGCCCTCCTTGTAAAAGCCCTACATCCAGTTAATTTCAGCATCTTCGTCGCCTAGGAGAGGCAGATCTAGATGGTCTGTCTGGCAATTAAACCACAGTCGAGTCTCTTCCTTCTATTTGAGTACCGGATCTATATACACGGTTCCTTGTTTGCAGTTTTGGGCTCGTGGAGCTAAGATCCAGAGTTCCAGGCTTGTAGCAGGAACCAAAAACGCTTTTAGAAACGCGAGGGTGCCGGAATCTCTGTGTACCCTTGAGGCTGCAAGGTTGAGTGCTGAGACCACAAGGTTTACACTAAGGCAAGACTTCGTCGGGCCTGAGTCTCCAAGATCGGCGCTCTTGCCGGCAGCAGAGGATTGTTGAACCCTGAGTAAAACCCTTACTATCGCCATCGTATCCTCCCTACATATTTAAAAGTTACAATGTTCTTTTTAAATATTAACAAAAACGTTTGATTTCTCAAATTTAATAAATTATATTTATTTCAAATTAACTAATATTTTCAAAATATTAATTAAAAAAATTATTAATAAATTCCAACAACTTAATTATTGTAAATTTATCTTTAAAATTAAAAAAAAAACATTCCAAATCATTGAAATTTCATATATATATATAATTTAAAATTATGAAATTATTTTTATATATTAATATTATTTTATTTAAAGTTACAATATTTCTCCTATAATGAATAAGATAAAAAAAACATTATACTCTATTTGTTAATCAACTTCGACTAACTTGTAATTTTTAAATATCAATAAAAATTTTAATGTATTAAAAACCAATAAGATCTCAAAAATACTAAATTTATTAATTAAGTTCTATAGATCTCAAAAATACTAAATTTATTAATTAAGTTCTATTAACTTACACTGCTCTTTTAAAAGGAGTAATTTGTAGTGTGACGTTTTGGGAAATTTGGCAAACGGATTTTTCTCATTTCCTGATTGATGTGACATTCCCTGGAGTTCCCTCGCCCCTTGTTGGGGGTCTTTTTCCTTTCATGATACAGGTGGCTCCAGACAACCTCACGAGATCAAGAGGGCTCAGAAATGGTCAAAATTCAAAGTGATTAGATTGCTCTCAAACTAGGTTCAGATTGAAGTACTCGTCACCCTGATTCCAACGGTGTGAACGGATCTCCAATCCGAGCCCGTATGGATAATTTAGAGCGATTCAAGGTTTTGGTCAAAGTTAGGCAATGGGCTAGGTTTAAGTGTCCCACAAATTTACTGTCAACCAGTAGAGAACTTAGCTCCCGAAAATGGGCGAAATTGTGGCCCCTTTAACTTGCCCAATAACCCTTATTTTGGAAAAAAATGAAAATGACCATTATTATGTTAAAAAACTAAATATATATATATATATATATAAACAAATGGGTGGCGGTCCACCACCCCCGCCACCCCACAACCGTAACATAACATAGGAAATGTGTTGTTGGGGGGCGGGCTGTCAACCCCGCCGCCCTGGATATGCCATGGGACAACTATTTAAAACAACGGTGATGTGCTTGGGTTGGGCCGCGTGGAGCGGACCCGCCTACCACCCACGCCACATAATACATGTATGTTAAAACCACCCAAAGGCAACGGAGGAGGGGATCGGCGGGGGTCGAACCCGCCCGGTCCATGTGGCCAACCCCCGAGCGGGCGGTCCCAAAACATATTAAAAAAAAACTAAATGCAACCAAAACTTAACTGCCAAACAAAATTTAAATGTCACGGTTTAAATTAAAACATATATAAAACAAATAGCGACTATTATGAGAGGGGTTGGATTTGATCCCCTAACCCCTATCCAACCAATTACCCTTTTTTACCATTGCGCCAGGTGGGCGCGCTTTCTAAAAGCCACTCGCCAACACATATAAAAACCTGAATTTCATTTGCAAAGGGCAGAGAAGGGCGTACCAGTGGAGCAGTATGAAGGAGCGGGAGGAGACTGACTCAGTTTCCAATTTTTAATATTAATTTAATTGCACGTTCGGAACCACAAACCATGGAGACGGTGGAACCATGCCCCAGGGAATCTTGAGGGCATCAAAAAGATTCCTTGAGGCCTCGAAGTTGCAGGAGTCATAATTCGACAAACTTTATGTCGATTTTACACCTCCTGGCGACTGGAATCCAATGGCGATGTCTATTTCAGTAGCAGAGCTTCCCATTTTTCAACCATTCTCTAGATTGGAGTGACGGTGTCAAATTCTCAAGTGTGGACAATCGATTTTATGCCCCTTGATGCCACGAGTTTGATGGTGCATCCACATTCAGCAACTAAGCATCCTCTTCTTCAGCCAACTTCAGGGATTGAGGTATATGCAGTTTGATCATGTGCCTCTTTTTGTTGTGAGATGTATTATGATTTCTAGATCCTTGCTTGATGCATGTTGCGGGATCTTTGTTTGCTTCATGTGAGATTATGTCATCCTGATAGGATGTCCATTTTGAGTGAGATTTCCTGTAGTGGAATGTCTCGTGGAGAGACAAGCCACTCATGTTGAGGGCACATCTCCTTGTATGATAGAGAACATCATCCATGTACATCTCACCTTTTCCAGCACTATATGAAGTGGCCTACCCCATTTTGACACCGGGCCCAGATACATAGCCCACACTGGGTGAACTCCATTATCAACGTCTCGTGTTATTATGTTGTTGATGGTTGTCTTGTTTCCTCTTGCTTAAACATGCATATGTGTTCTTTTATTCTCTTTTAAAATGCAATTCTAACAACATCAAAAAATTAAAATATCATGGGTAAAACCGGTAGCTGACAGACCCGGATCAAGTGGTATCAGAGCATTCTTCTTGTTGATGCGAATTGTGGGCGTGAACAATGATTGAATGTTTAGAAATGAAGGACAACAAAGACATGTACGAGGCCATGCTCAAGATGTCTAAAATAGTGGACATGATGTATGAAGCTCATGAAAAATGGGAGAAAAAAGAAGCAGAAAGCGATGCTTCATCCACATCTTCCAGTGAATATTCATCGCCTTCATCGTCTTCTCATCATTTGAATGAGGAGATCAACCATAACCTTCAAGTAGATAACGTTGAATTGAAAGTGATTCTATGAGAGGAGAAAGAGGATGAGTAGAGAGTGCATATTCAGTTGCAAGCCACAGAGGCAGCCTTGGAAGATCTGAAGCACAATGACCAGAGCCTTCAAGCAAAGGATGTTGAATTAAGGAGGCTACTAAAAGAAGAGAAAGAGTAGAAACAGAGACTGCAGCTTCAGTTTCGAGCCGTTGAAGAGGCCTTGGAGAAGTTGGAGCACAACGAAGGCTTAAAGAAGCCATCGTCACTTGTTTATGAACTGACATCTGAGGTAAAAAATGTTGATTTTTCTTTATTTTCATCTTCACATGCTATCATTTCTGTGGGAAATTTGGAGATACCCATTACAGGATCTGGCATGAGACTTGTCACCGAGATGGGGTATAAGGGAGGAGGTCTTGGTGTTAATGGCCAATTCATAGCTCATCCATTGGAGGTTGTGCAGAGACCTTGATTCGCAGGTTTGGGATACACTGAAGGACAGTGCTAGAAGGTGTCAGAAGCTTCCAATGCATGGTTGCAACCATTGGGGAAAGAGAATGATGGGAACACTTCACCATCATCCTATGACAGCACCCATTACAGAGGAAGAGTTGAGGCAAGCTTTTGTCACCATGAATTCACCAGAGACCAACAAGAAAGGTATAACAATTCTCGGTATTCTAATGTTCATTTTGATTATAAGCATGTTGCTTACAATGAACATAAATTGTGCATCGAAAAACAGGCAGTTTTTCTGGATTACATAACCATGTCTTTGCTAAGTGTTGGAAAATAATGGTAGCACGAAAAAGGATGAGGGGTGAAAGGCCTTCTCCACCCAGGAAAAGAAGAAGGTAAAGTAGGTTTGGAGGAAGAAGACTCATTTCAGTCATTGCGACAGAAGTGGTCATCAAAGAGCCACGTGTTGGAGGCTCCATCCAGAGCAGCGTCTTAAGGGGGGAATTTCCATACATGAACCAGTTGAAACAATTGTTCGACAAGAAAATGCGCCACAGAGAGATGACCCATTCACTTTGATAAGTGAGAGATGGTTTTTCTAGGTGTGGTAGTGTGTTTTGGCCTTATTTTGTAAATCATGTGTTTCATGTTAAAATGTAAAGTGATGATGTGTTTTCCATCACTTATGAAGCAACAATGATATTTTGGCCTTGTATAGATCGCTGGGGTATTAATTCCATTTGATGTAAACTTGACCACTGAGTATGGTTATAAACTCATGGAAAGTGTGGGGAATGCTTGGATCATAGATTTATCACTTATTTAAGCATGTAATTTGAAAAATATTGTACTACAGGTTTGCAGAGGATGTAGGTTTCGGCTCATCGCTTATGGCTCCGAAGGAAAAAGGTGAAGGAGAATGAAGGGTGACCTTTCAGGACACTTGTGGTGCAGACAAAGTACAAAGAAGCTTCAGATTATGTTCATGTTTTTGGTGTACCAAAATCTCCTCAGTGGGGAGGATTGATCCAGGTGGCTCCAAACAACCTGAGGAGATCAAGAGGGCTCAGAAATTGTCAAAATTCAAAGTGGTCGGATTGCTCTCAAACCAAGTTCAGATTGAATTACTCATCACCCTGATTCCAACGGTGTGAATGGATCTCCAATCCATGCTTGTATGGAGAAGTTAGATCGAGTAAAAGTTTTGGTCAAAGTTTGGTAGTGGGTCAGGTTTAGGTGTCCTACATATTCATCATCAACCGGCAGGGAACTTAGCTCCCGAAAATGGGCGAAATTGTGGCCTCTTTAACTTTCCCAATAACTCTTATTTTGGAAAAAATCGAAAATGACCATTATTATCCTAAAAAACAAAAAATATATATAAAAAAAATTGGGTGGTGGGCCACCACCCCCGCCACCCCACAACCGTAACATAACATAAAAAATGTGTTGTTGGGGGGCGGTTTGTCAACCCCGTCACCCCGGATATGCCATTGGACAACCGTTTAAAACAAAAATGGTGTGATTGGGTCTGAACGCGTGGATCGAACCTGCCCACGCCACATAATACATGTATATTAAAACCACCCGAAGGCAACGGAGGAGGGGACTGACAGGGGTCGAACCCGCCCGGCCCATGTGGCCGGCCCCCGAGTGGGCGGTCCCAAAACATATTAAAAAAAACTAAATGCAACCAAAACTTAACCACAAAACAAAATTTAAATGTCGCGGTTTAAATTAAAACATATATAAAACAAACATCGACTATTATGAGAGGGGCGATATTTGATCCCCTGACCCCTCTCCAACCATTTACCCTTTTTTACCATTGCACCAGGTGGGCACGCTTTGTAAAAGCCACCCACCAACACATATAAAAATCTAAATTTCATTTGCAGGGGGCAGAGAAGGGAAGACTAACGGAGCATTATAAAGGAGCGGTAGGAGACAGACGCGGTTTCCAATTTTTAATATTATTTTAATTGCAGGTGCGGAACCATGAGCCATGGAGACGGTGGAACCATGCCCCAGGGAATCTTGAGGGCATCGAAAATATTCTTTGAGGCCCCGAAGTTGCAGGAGTCAGAATTCGACAAACTTAATGTCGAATTTACAGCTCTCATCAACAAAATTCTGATGGTGATGTCTGTTTCAACAACAGAGCTTCCCATTTTTCGGCCATTCTCCATATTGGAGTGACGGTGTCAGATTCTCAAGTGTGGATAGTCGATTATATGCCCCTCGACACCACGAGTTCGATGGTGTAGCCAAATTAGCAGTTGAGCATCCTCTTCTTAAGCCAACTTCAGGGGTTGAGGTATATGTAGTTTGATCATTTTCCTCTTTTTTCTATGAGATGTATTATGAATTCTAGATCATTGCTTGATGCATGTTGCAGGATCTTTGTTTGTTTCATGTGAGATTATGTCATGCTGATAGGATGTCCATTATAAGTGAGAGTTCCTGTAGTGGAACGTATCATGGAGAGACAAGCCACTCATGTTGAGGGCATATATCCTTGTATGACAGAGAACATCATCCATGTACCTCTCACCTTTTCTAGCACTATATGAAGCGACCTACCCCATTTTGACATCGAGCCCGGAGACATGGCCCACACTGGGTGAACTCTGTTATCAACATCTTGTGTTCTTATGTTCCTGATGATTGTCTTGTTTCCTCTTGATTAAGCATGCATATGTGTTCTTTTATGCTCTTTTAAAATGCAATTCTAACAACATTACAGAATTAAAAGATCATGGGTAAAACCGGTAGCTGACAAACCCGGATCATTTCACCATCCATCAACTGCCGATATTCCTCCACGTTGTCCGGTCCCCATAGAATTTCATTCATCATGTATGATACATCAACCATCATCCATGAAATTTGAATTTTAAAAACGCCCACCCAAACTCTAAATATTTGAATTTCAAATCCAGGAATCGATGAATTAGTTTTATCCATGGAGTTTCAAGCTTGTGATGCGGGAGCTGAAAAAACGTGTGTGCAACGGGAAAGGATTTGATGATGAGGCTTGTGATGCAAGGAAGAAGGATTTGTGGTGGAGGTTCGTATCAGCCTGTGTTGTTCATCGAGTCTTCCATGGCTAAGTAGTGGAGCACATCATTCATGCAAATTTTGTATCTAATATGTTATGCCTTCAGCGAATGGCTACAGGAGCTGAAAATATAGTTTGACCTGAGTTTCATGTTCTTCTAAATTGTTTCCTATAAATTATTACTCCTGATATTTTTGTATAGCTGGTCTTTTTGTTTTAGGAAATGGTCGGACAAGGCAAACTGTTCACAATTAGTAAGTTGTATACCTTGTGGAGTACTTGTTAGAAATTAATGAAATTGTGATTTTATTTTTTCTTTTAGGGCTCAATATATCTGTGAGAAACTCTACAAGATGATGGAATGTTTTTTTCATATCCATGTTGTGGTGTATGTGCCCAAAATCATAGCACTATAATAACTTGAAAACAAAAATGGCATTCCCAAGTACCCCTGATTGAAATCTATGAAGCTCTCTTAAGCATATACAATCATGGCAAGATATTAAGCTCGGATTTTGAAGAGTATTTCATCAGGAAATTAATCTTTCAATTTTGAACCTAAGAACGAGAAGCGTAAGAGTGATCAGATAGATGAAGCATAGGAAATCCTTGCTAACAACATTCATATCTCAAAGAAAGCAAGTTGGTCAGTAAAGTTAAGAAGGAAACCTAAATTTTAACCCTGTAAAGTGGAAGAGATTAGTAAATCAGAGCAATAAATAAAAAAGTTGGGGGGGGGGGGGGATGTAGCAATTGTTTGTTAAATAGAAGGTGGTGCAAATGATCCTCATCAATTCAGTGGTATTGGTAGATTGAAAAGAATGTAATTTGGATACTTCCCTTCAACTATATTTTTCTTGAAGTTTACTTTTCCTATAACTAAAATTTGGATTCATTGTTTCTCCAATAGAACTAAGTTAAGTTTTCATTTGTCAACCGGAACTAAAAATTATGAAAGAGAGTTTGTAATCTCATTTTTATTCTAATTATAACTAGAGAAATCATTTCGATAAAATCTCCATTGATAACCAAATTATTGATATTTTAAAAAAGCCGTGTAAATTAATGAAATTTAATTAATAAATTTAGTATTTTTGGGATCTTATTGGTTTTTACAAAATTTTTAAAAAATACATTGTAATTATAAGTTAGTAGAAATTGATTAATAAATAGCGTGTAATGTTTTTTATCTTATTTATTATAGGAGAGATATTGTAATTTTAAATAAAAGAATATTAATATATATAAATAACTTCGTAATTTTAAATTATATGAATTTTATTAATATAATTTTTATCTTTTTTAATTTCAATGATATGTAGTTTTTTGGACAAATTTACAATAATTAATAATTAATTTGGAAGAATTTATTAATATTTAAAAAGTTTTTTAAAATAATATTTTGAAAATATTAATTAAAATTCATTAAAAATTGACCAATCAAACATTTTTATTAAAACATTGTAACTTTTAAATATGTAAAGTTTATTAAATTTTATATAATTTAGAAAGAAAATATTAAAAAAAAAGGGGAAAGCATTATAAATATAAATAATTTTTTTTAATATTTAGAAAAGAAAAAAAAACATTCCAATTTCAAGTTATAGGGATTTTATTAATATATAGTTTTTTTTTTTTGAGTTGTACACTGAAGATTCACAATAAATTAAAATTAAAATTAAATGAACAAATTTATTATTATATATTCAAAAAGATTTCTTATTTTTAATTTGGATGAAATTTATTAAAATTTAAAACTATCCCTCATTGTAACTCTTTATTGTTAGTGAGAGAGGCTTTTTTAATGGATAGGATTCCTTGTTTTTAAAAAGAGGAATTTCATTAATATATAGTATATAGAGTTTTTTTTTTTAATTGAGATGAAATGTTTTAATATATAGGTTTCTTTGTTTTTGAAGAGAGAAATTTCATTAATATATAATACATGGTTTTTTTTTATTTCTTTTAATGGTAGGTTTAAGTACTAAATTACTAATGTATATAAAATATAGTATTTTTAGTTTTTTTTTTTAATAGATTTACAATATTATTATAATAAAAGTAGAAAAATAATTTAATTAATTAATATTTGGAGAAAGGTTCAAGGAGCCTTAAATAGTTTGTGAATTGATGTATTAATTTAAATCCATTAAAATTTGAAAAGATTACCATTTCTAACTCTTTTATTAGTGGGAGAAATTTTTTTAACTTATAGGATTTTTTGTTTTAACACGAGGAGCTTCATTAATATATAATACATAGGATTTTTGTATGTTTTAAAGTTAAGTTTAAATACTAAATTAATAATGTATAAGATATAGAGTTTTTAAATTGTTTGATTTTAACAACACTAAAGTTAAAAGAGAACAATTATTTTACTAATTAATATTTGTAGAATGTTCTAGTATAATAGCTACTATGAGTGTCTTACTTTACTTAATCCTTATTTAATCCTTGATTGGAAGATCTAGTGGTAAAAATACACTCTCTGTCATGACACTCCTTATATAATGGTCATGAATACCAAACTGTGTGTGTGTGTGTGATTTTCTTATTAATAATTCATTTAAACTTCAAATTTTTATTATTATTATTTTTGTTGGTTAAATTTTTAATTGCCTAAAAATAACTTCCATACTCACTGTTAGATTTGAACATTGTCGCAGTCTACCACAAAGGAAACTAGATTTGCTTGATAGTGAGGTCTATTGTTTATCATCCAAAACCATCAGAAAATATAAGTGGCTTGCATCCAAGTTTTTAACATGCAGTGAGACATATATAAAAAAATATTGATTTCTAGTAATAGCAGGCTACACATCTACTAAAAGAAACTATTTCACTAAATGTTAAAAACATAAGCCAAAAGACTAGGCTAACATCAATTACCAGAGGATGTGATTAGGGTTGAATCTGATAAATTGTTTATGCTAGAGCTGGAGGCTTGAGGTCGCATTATAGATTATCTTCTATGTGAGCCAAGCAAGTTTCGAGGCTAACTATGAAAAAGTGCTATTTGTAATGCACCTCCCCTCACATCTACCCACTTTCACCAACTTACTCGTGGTAAACATGAGATGAGGGGTATTTATGACAAGACTCAACCTCCTAAGAACCTTAAGGATATGGAGTCGACAAACACACCTTACTGACTTCCCTCAAGTGCCACAGGACCCTCCAGGAGTAACCCAACCCCTCCAGGTGTCCATCCCCTGAGCCAACCTGAATTTTCCCTAAGCTTGAGCCCAGTCGCTGCCCTTCCAAGACATCCATGCAACTGAAAACTCCCAGTCGCTCCCATAGGCCTGCATCAGTGTGAATGTGGCCTTTTTCTCTTAGTTCTATGCCAACAACTATGGAATTTAAGGCTAGTTTTCAGTGTTGGGGTTGAGCCTATGCCCAAAAATCCATATAACTTCTAGAACTCATTAGATACACTATATGGGGGAAGTTGTAATACTCCCATCAGTTGGAGTGATCCAGTGAACGGGGTACTTATTGGACCGGACATGTTGGTAGATATCAATCAGGAAATGCAGGTTATAAAGAAGAATCTAAAGGCAGCACATGACAGGAAAAAGAGTTATGCAGACCATCACAGGGCATTTAAGGAGATTCAAGTTGGGGGGCATGTGTATTTGTGCATCAATCCCTAGAAGATATCCTTGACAATTGGATCATGTGCCAAGTTTTCACCACGGTATTTCAGGCCTTTTGAGATCCTTGAGAGGATTGTACCAGTGGCCTATCGACTTGCGCTACCCCCAATAGTGAAATTACATGATGTTTTTCATGTTTCATTACTTAAAAGGTATATAAAGGATGGTGACCATGATATTGATTGGTTTGTATTGCAGGTGGAGGAAGAAGGAGAATTCCAGACGGAACCTCACTGCATATTGCAACGAAAACAGCTCATGCTCCAGAACAGATCCATAGAGCAAGTTAAAGTGCAGTGGAAGAACTTTGGGCCTGGAGAAGCTACTCGGGAGATGGCGGATCAGATGTGGGCTATGTATCCTTCATTGTTTTTCAGTTGAGGCAACGTAGTTTTAGTATTTGTACATATTCATATATGGTTTCTATTGTAAATACCACCATGAGGTATGTTATAAATCTCCAATAAGTGGTATGGTTGTTATATTGTCATGTTGTCATGATGGTTTTTTGTTTTAAGCAGGTTATTCATTGTAAATACTACATTGAGCTAAGCTATAAAGCTCCATGGGAAGTATGTTTATTTTTTAGTGGTTTTGCTGAGGTATAAGTGTGGTTTAACATCGAGGGCAGTGTTCCCAAATGGGGAGGGTTCTGTAATAGACCCAGGCTAAAATTTCATGTAATAAAAAATTAATAAAGGAAAAAATAAGTCCACGGTTAAGGGACACTTATTCCAAGTTGAATGTCGAGCAAATATATCCTAGTGGGCATCACTAGATGTGTTTATGGCTAAGGTGAAATTGGAAAAGGTAATGGCTAAGGCATTAAAAAGGAAAAAATGTATTTTGGCACATTTATTTATGAAAATAAAGGAAATTAGGAAAAAGGAAGGTGAAAGGTCACAAGTTGCATGTGAGGAGGAAATTGAAGGAAAATAATGGAAAATTGAAGAAATTAGAGGCGTGAATGATAAAAACACCTTAAAGCATCAGTTGGTAGTTTTTTGTCAGTTCATTTTCAGAATTACACTCAGAGAGGAGAAGAGCACCAAGAGGAGAAGTAGGTCAAGCAAGCAAAGGAAGGACAAGGAAAGGAAAGGAAAGCAAATCTCAAGCAAGGAAGAGCAGGATCAAGTAGCTTCAAGAGTAATACTTGCAAGTAACAAATTGCATGTAGGATGTCCAAACGGGTTTTGACATGCATTGTATGTGCATGTTGGTATTTGGTTCTTTTATTGTCGATGGCATGGTTTTTCAGGGTTTTGACAATGGTTTTCAACTTTGCCTTTCCTTTTACGGATAGCCATGGTGTGATGGGATTTTTCTTGGTTTTGAGCTTTGGAATTACTGTATGGTTTCAGAATCCGGGGCTGTGGCGGTCTCAGGAACATTCCCAAATACCTAGGAATCCCTTGACCGGTTTTGGCGGGATACAAGGTAAACCCTGAGGGTGGTGTCTCGGTAAGGACCTAGTGATCTGGCATGGATTGTGGTAAATCCTAGACACAACGAGATGGAAAATTCCTCAAGGATAGTGATGAGATCTGAAGGTATTCCAAGCTCGATTCGATTTAGTGATCTCGGTCCGCTTTAGGTGAGATCACGGTATGGTGAGGGTGGAGGTGGTTTAACCTCTAGATTCCCTTGGTTTTTTTTGGAATTGTTTATCACAGAGATCCCACTTTCATGCTTGGAATATGGCACAAGGGTGGTTGGATGAAAGAAATATTTGGTTCATCCATGTCTCTAGTCGGGTGGTACGTGGAAGTCCGAACCTAGTTGGCTCTTGCCTATGTTTAATGAAATCTAATTTCTCTTGCTTTGGTACATGTTATTATATGGGATTTAATGGTTGTTATCTTATGGTTATTAATGTGGTTATATTTTGTTTATAAGCATGATTATGTGATAGTTTCTAGTCATGGTTCATTTCATGTTTTTACTTGTAACTGAAATAATAATGGATGCAAGATCTAATTAATTCTAAGATGATGACCTGGCAGGTCTATCACTCCACAATCGGCTGCCTTAAAACACTAGGGCTACACTACAAGTCGCAAGAAAGATACTTCAACCCTTCCCTCTCTATTAATTTCCTAAAAACTGCACTCATATCAACTATACATAAATATGGAAGGATTAGTTTTGAGAGTTGTGAGCTATCTGCAATACCTGAGCGTGATTGAGTGAACACATAAGAATTTCAACACTCTGATGCTCAAAACCCATGTGCTCGTTTACCTTCAGTTCAGCCTGATGTGTGAGAAAGTTGGAGGTGAGAACATGAACTAAAATTTCGAGACAGGAACTGAACTGTTGGTTCAAGAACAGAAACTAAACTGTGGGAGCAAGAACCTATGTATCTGGATCAAGAACAAAACTCCCTCTGACTATGATCGATGGTTACCATTAACCCGTCATCTTCACTTCCATCTAAAATCACGCCTTTCAAACCAATATCACATTCAAACTTGTTGCAACCCTTCCTGAGTTCTGTGGAAATTAAACTCTATTCCATTTAAACTTTGCGCAAGATTTTTTAACTTACCTCTACGCCACAACCAACAATCTTGAAAAGAGCTTCATCCACATCTTTGACAATCTCGAATGGGACTTCAATCCACATCAAATTCGATCTCATTCCTGGAATGGTCAAACTGTTTCCTTGTCTTCAAACAGTGCCCTCAAAACTAAACCTCAACGAACTCAAAATGAAATCGGAATGCAACATGCTTCCTTCAGGTGTTAAACGCAAAACTCCTTTCATAATTCAATGGTGACTTGTCTCATCCAAACAAAGATTTATTTGGCGATTGAACAACTTTTAACAATTGTCAAATTCCTCCAGTTAGGGCATTGTCATCGACTCCTTCTCTGTGTGAAACAGAGTTCCCTTGCTCGTTCAGATTCAATTCATTGACTGGTTGAAACGTTGCATGCCAATTCATCCATTATCAATATTCGATTTATTTAGAGGGTAGCACAATGCTTTAGCAATTAAAAACACGGAGACTTACCTTTCCATCAATTGTTCAAGCAGAGAATCACACGATTTCTACACAGATATTTTGTTTATTTTCTAAGCAAACCTCCAAACAACGATTTCACAAGAGAAAACCCCAGAAAATTTAGTAATAAATGATTTCATCAATAATTCTTAACACAGAGAAAAAAATTCACAATTCAATTCGTTTTGTATTCTACCTTTTCCATGCATAAGCACTCTTGAGGTTGAATTATGATCTAATCCACATTTCCTTATCTACGCAATCACAAATACATTCACTTCATCACCTCCTTGATTCGGAGATTAGCCAATTACTAATCATGTATCACGCAGAGTCACACACTATAACATTATCAATATACATTAACAATATACAGAGACAATTTCCAGATCGATTTAAAAACAAACCAATTCTATAAACAGATTCAAATTTAAATAGTTGGATATACAAAATATATGGGCATATCGAGCCCTTGTCCTTCTACACATCTCATCACTCTCACAGACACTCACACCCACCTATTCTTCCCATATGTAGGCTTACATTTATAGGAACAATTACATAGTTATGGATCATTCGAGATCCATGATCTTCTCCATAGATCACTCAACTAATTCCTAAAATCTCTTAATCCCCTTTTAACTCAACTAATTCCCTGTTCTAGTATCTCTTAATCCCTAAGATCTTTATGAGATCTTTACAAGTCTAATATCTCTCGTATTATTAATTATTTGAGAATATTTACATTAAAAAACCTCACATACATATTTCTCACTCAAATTATTAAAAATATACAGATTTCCTATTAACAAACATTAGACCCCCTAAGTCAACCAAAAATACAATGATTTTTCGAGCAAGATGCTCCTGCATTAGACTCCCAAAGTAGAAAAGAAAAATCCATAGACTCTTGTCTATAAGGTCTGTCACTTTTTTGTAGTAATTTGACAGCTACAAGTCTTAATAACTTGCTAACTCTAGGATCTGAAACTTTGTTTTGCTTCTAGTTCTTCAATCTTTATTCTTCATGCTACCTTGTTTTTGTTCTTGTCATCTTTCTTTCTCCTGGTCTCCAAATTTTATGTTATAGCCTTCCTTTCATCCTGATGATCAATTCTGTTATCATCCTTTTCTTTCTGTTGATGATTATCTCCTTCACATTCATGTACCTTTTGTTGGGTACTTTCATCATCAACTTCTTTAATTTCTCAATTCCAACATTTAAATAATAATCATTTTGTTGAAAATTACTTATAATAATTTCAAAATTCTTATCGTCTTCTTCATCATACTTCATTTCATAAAAATTTAAGACATTAAAATGTATTCTTCCTTGCTGATTTAAAACAATTTTAAATTTTTTATTGCTCAAATTATCTTCATTTGCACCATTGTTGTGTGGTTCTGCAAGCTGCTTCTTTTCCTTAACTGAGTCTTCCTCATCTGCATTTCTCTCTAAACATTCTTCTAGAAATTTCATTTCGCTTTCGAAATCATTAAATGTAAAACTTACATTGTTTACCTGAGGTTCTTTCTTTGACTCAGATTCTTCCCGCAACCTTTCCAGCAAATCTATTTTAGCATCATACCTCTCAAGCATAGCATCTGAATGCTTTACTTCATCTGTACTTAGAAAAAAAATCAGATTTTGTTCTTCTTCCTTTGTCTTCATATCAGTTGTAGATGGTTTTCCTGCTCCTACAACAAAATCTTTACACAAATTATCAGATTTTAAAATATAAGGATTTCTAGCCTCATTTGATGTTTCAGGCATCAAATATCTTCCAGCAGCTTTTCCATTCTCTCCAAAGATTCTTATTTGTTCTCATTCACATATGTGATCATCCTTTACCTTTGTTTCCTTCTCTAATTGACCTGAAAAACTAAACTTCATGGAATGAAAAATAATCATCCCAATTTCCTTCAAGTTCACAAAGAAATTATTCTTGACCATAATTTCTTTCTGGATCTTTGCTATGGTCATTATTTGTCATAGTTTTCTTCTCCTTCTTAGCAACAAACTCATCATTTGAAACTATACCTGCATACATAAACAAGGTATCAATTTTAAAAATACAAAACCTTTCGGCCTCGTTTGATGCTTCAAGCACCAATATTTCACAATGGACTTTCTAGGTTTCATCAAATCCTCTTTGTTGTGACTCAATTCCATTGAGTTTCTCCTTCTCCAACAAAAAAATATGTCTTTGTTCAAGTTCTATGAACTTGTTTATCAGCTTGGCATTCCATTTATTTTACAATAGGTTCCATTTGACCCATTTATTCATTCTCCATCCATATCTTCGGTCTTCATTCTCTTTCTCTTGTAGCCATTCCTTTAGTATATCCAACTGTGCTCTCATCACTGCAAGACTTATCTCACGCTCTGCATTACTCATCTTACCTTTATGGAATTTATCTAAACCTTTTCTATGATCCTCCATGATCATCTTTCTTATGAGCTCTCCCATGCTCATCTTGGTGATCTGCAATTCTCCTTTGCTGCTAAATACCCCATCAAGGTTCCTCTCTAAGCTTGATCTCTTCCTAGGTATTATCTTTCTTGGTTCACTCCCTTGAATCTTCTAGATATTTTCTACTCTTTTGCACTCGGAAACCTCTCTCCTTTCTTCCAACCTCTAGTTGGATACGTTCATCATCATCAACATCAAAACTTTATTTCTCTGGCTACAATCATTAAAAAATCCTCATATTGTTACTTGTAAATTGTAATCAATAATTCATCAATAATTAATAAGAAGACCATACCTCACTGTCCAATCTCTGTTGCATATGTTGTTGCTGCAATTTCATCTTCTATTGATTCAACTTTTACTGTTGCAATCATCAATTCACTTTATACCTTAGAAAAATCTTCTCAATCTGTCTTTAAAGAAAATCTGACCTACTTTCTCTCAAAGTAGATTTTCCTTCCATTCCTCTTCACAGTTTCTTCAAGCTTAAATCATGCAATCATGAGCCTTCAAAATTCAATAAAAAGAACATTATTTACCTCAATCATATTTCAAATATGACTCCTCTTCTTTTCTTCTTTGCTTCTGCTACACCTCTGATTCTTTGAAAGATTCTTCCTGCTCTGGCCATTTCAAATGAGGCAACCACAAAATATCCATACGCATGAATCTTCTTGCTCTTATACCAAAAACTAATGACCTGGAAGAACTATGAATCCACAATCGGCAGCCTTAAAACACTAGGGCTACACAACAAGTCTCAATAAAGAGACTTCAACCATTCCCTCTCTATTAATTTCGTAAAAACGACGCTCATATCAACTATACATAAACATGGAAGGATTATTTTTCAGAGTTGTGTGTTATCTGCAATACCTTAGCGTGATTGAGTGAACACATAAGCATGTCAACACTTTGATGCTCAAAACCCATGTGCTCGTTTACCTTTAGCGCAGCCTGATGTGTGAGAACATTGGAGGTGAGAACAGGAATCAAGCTCTAGAACAAGAACTAAACTTCCGAGACAGGAACTGAACTATTGGTTCAAGAACAGAAACTAAACAGCGGGAGCAGGAACCTCCGTATCTGGATCAGGAACAAAACTCCCTCTTTGACTATGATCAATGGTTACCGTTAACTCGTCATCTGCACCTCCATCTAAAATCACGCCTTTTAAACCAATATCACATTCAAACTTGTTGCAACCCTTCCTGAGTTCTATAGCAATTAAATTATATTCCAATTAAACTCTGCAAAAAAAAAAAATTGACATACCTCTACACCACAACCAGCAATCTTGAACAGAGCTTAATCCACATCTTTGACAATCTCGAATGAGACTTCGATCCACATCAAACTTTATCTCATTCCTGGAATGGTCGAACTGTTTCCTTGTCTTCAAACAGTGCCCTCAAAACTAAACCTTCATAGGCTCGAAATGAAATCGAAATGCAACAGGCTTCCTTCAGGTGTTAAAAACGCAGAACTCCTTTCGTAATTCAACGGTGAATTGTCTCATCCAAACAGAGATTTAATTGTTGATTGAACAGCTTTCAAAAAATTTCGAATTCCTCCAGTTACGACATTGTCATTGACTCCTTCTCTGTGTGAAATGAAGTTCCCTTGCTCGTTCAAATTCAATTCATTGACAAGTTGAAACGTTGCATGACAATTCATCCATTATCGATCTTCGATTTATTTAGAGGGTAGCACAATGCTTCAAAAATTAAAAACACGAAGACTTACCTTTCCATCAATTGTTCAAGCAGAGAATCACACGATTTTTGCACAAATATTTCGTTTATTTTCTAAGAAAACCTCCAAACAACAATTTCACAAGAGAAAACCCCATAACATTTACTAATAAATGATTTCATCAATACTGCTTAATACAGAGAAATAAATTCACAATTTGATGCATTCTGTATTCTTCCTTTTCCACTTAGAAACACTCCTAAGGTTGAATTCCGATCTAATCCATGTTTCCTTATCTACGCAATCACAAATGCATTCACTTAATCACCTCCTAGATTCAGAGATTCACCAATTACTAATCGTGTATCACGCAGAGTCACACACTATAAAATTATTAATATACATTAAAAATATACAGAGAAAATTTCCATATCGATTTAAAAACAAACCAATTCTATAAACATATTCAAAATTAAATAGCCAGATATACAAAATATATAGGCATATCTAGCCCTTGGCCTTCTACACATCTCATCACTCTCACACACACTCACACCCACCTATTATTCCCATATGCAGGCTTACATTTACATGAACAATTACATAGTTATAGATCATTCTAGATCCATGATATTCTCCATATATCACTCAACTAATTCCTAAAATCTCTTAATCCACTTTTAACTCAACTAATTCCATGTTCTAGGATCTCCTAATCCCTAAGATCTTTATGAGATATTTACAAATCTAATATCTCTTGTATTCTTAATTATTTGAGAATATTTACATTAAAAACCTCGCATACATATTTCTCACTCAAATTATTAAAAATATACAAATTTCCTATTAATAAATTAAATTCTTTAACAAATATTAGACCCCCCTAAGTCAATGATCAGGTGATCATGTCCAAGAGGAAAAAATTCTCAAAATTGGAACTGCTCAGAATTGGTAATAAATTGATCGACTGGATAGTTTTTGTCATTACGATCCTAATGCCACGAACGACACTCAAATCCAATGTCGGATGTGGAAGATATTCAAGTTTTAATTTGCCGAGTAACCTTCAAAACAAGACCTTTGAACTTTAGAAAAAAAATGTGTCATCTTCAGAAAATATTTGATGGCAAAAAAAAATCATTTTTATGAGGTTTTAGTGGACTATTAGAGGGTTCCACATGGCCTGCCTGGAGGCTGCCACGTGGCCCCAGGCCAAAGGGTGAAATTGTTGGTTTAAAAAAATTGGTGTTTGAAAAAGTTTCATGGGTCAGCCCCGACCCGAGCTGAACGCTACGGGTCAATCAGGCCCGACCCGACCCGATGGGTCACGGGTCACCCGTGAATAGTGTCTACACGTAAAAATAGGTAGAGGCGGCATGAAAGGTCGGGCGGAGGTGAACACCGGTCAGAGCTGAATGTGAATGCAACATGCAGTGGTCACTTGTGAATGGCGTCGATTGAACGTGAACATGACGGGTCGGTCGGGTGGAGAACGACCCGACCCGAACGCGTTCGGGTCACATTGTAGGGGCCACATAACAGTTGCGGTGAATGGTGATGGCTCCAGGTTTAAATCCTCATGTTCCATATGACCCAACGCAAGGATCGGGGGCTCCACAACAAACGGTCACGGCGGACATAATGGTTGGGGCCAACCGTCAAATGTGACCATACCAATAAAGATTGCGGAGGTTATGTTGCTACGGTTTGTTAACGTAATATGTTGCGGTTTGGGCGGAAGACATGTGAACGCACCCAACTAAACATTAAATGTTTAGTTGGGTGCGTTCACATGTCTTCCACCCAACTAAACATTTAATGTTTAGTTGGGTGCGTTCACATGTCTTCCGCCCAAACCGCAACATATTACGTTAACAAACCGTAGCAACGTAACCTCCGCAATATTTATTGGTATGGTCACATTTGACGGTTGGCCCCAACCGTTATGTCCGCCATGACCGTCTGTTGTGGAGCCCCCGGTCCTTGCACTGGGTCATATGGAACATGAAGCTTTAAACCTGGAGCCATCACTGTTGTGGTGGATTTGACACACGGGTGTACGAAATCACACGCGTTTAGAGAATGTGGTCTTTTCTCTAAACCATAAGTAACAGGTAGTATCTGGGGGGAGCTCAGAAGTATAAAACTTAAATGAAGTAATACACTAAAGTATGCTCTGTTAAAAAACTAAAACTAAAAACAAAAAAAGAAGTTATATAGAGAGTTCCAAACAGTAATAAGGTAAACAACGGCTCGATGGCCTTCTTCTTATTGAATGCTTGGAATGAAAACAAAAATCTTACCCACTTGCCAAAGGGCCTAGGCAGAGGCTCTAGGACCCGATGCAAGGATGTTTGTCCTTCAATTTCTGCCTTTTGATGCATTCTAACTCTCTCTCTTTTCTGCAATGGGCTAATATTGTTGGGTGGCCAACAATCGAGTCCTCTTCTTCAGCTCCTGCTCCTGGGTCACACAAGACATTGGTGTTGCTTGGGAAACTTTGGCCAGCATAACTTTGTGATCACCCATTGTTCATCTCTTTGAGGGTTTATATAGGTGAGATTTCAAACCTCATTCCCTCCCTTGGTACATGGTGGATGGTGACCCAAGGGAGGGGAAATATTCCATTGTGGGCTGAAATATGCTTTTGTGTGCTCACACAAGGCCTAAGGAGGCACTGGTGCTATCCTTAGGCGGCTTTCACATAAGGAGAAACTATCCTTTGCTTGCTTGTGGTCCTGGAAAGTGACTTTTTTCCACTTCTAGGAATGCACACTTATCGGGCTCCAGTGCGCGCAGAAGGCACTCTTTTCGAAGGAAAAAGCGCGCATCTGAGCATTTATGACTAGTTCAATCTTGAATTGCTCAAAACCTTAGAGATTCTTGATTCCATAATGTATTCCTGTCCTGTAAATCCTTAGGCTCGACATTAATTGATGTCGTTTTCTGCTATACGATTTTCCAGTGTTAACATTTTCCCCCTAATGTGTGAGGTCTAGGAATAACTGTATAGCCGAAATACATTATAGTTTATTTTCTATATCGTACGCAGAGAGAGAGAGAGAGAGAGAGAGAGAGAGAGAGAGAAGCTTGCATGTAGAAGGACAAATTCTTGCACCGTTTCAAAGATAAACATGGCCTAAGGGACCCCCTGCAAGCAGACAAAATATACAACATATTTGAAAATTTTCAACGAGGCGGGCATGTCCCATGCTCGTGATGCTATGGCTAGTTAAACAAAATTGGCAGATACATGTGCTTTCTATGTCACTACTATGGTAGTGATGTTTGCGGTTGTTGACGACGACTGCTGACGCCCTCAGGGGCATTTTTTCTTTGAAGATAGGTGGAATGTGGTACCAATATGCGTAATCTTGGTATGGCATATCATTGCGCAATGTACGCATATGTACTGGCTGGGACCTTCCCGTGTAAGCATTGTTGTCAGAGATGCTTATAAAGGCACGGGTCTTCGACGGATCTTGATCAAAGTGCAATGGTTGTAAGGTAAGATACCATCGTGACATGAAAGCTTTTGTTGTAGTCGAATGTCAAGAGGATCGATGACATCTTTGGACAATGATGTCTCCCATAGTGCCACCCGAGGATACCCCTTTGCATGGGGAGGGGTCATCCAAGGTACCGCTTCCTTTTTGGAAAGGAGGTGTTGATGTCGAAAAAAAGGAAGCCCTAACCGAACCATAATGGGTTTAACATAGGCATGTTGGTGAGCGATGGCTAAAAATGGATGATGGGGATTCAGTGGCCCGAGGTCAAAATATATGTGAGCATCTTGGTGGCAGTCACAGGTATTTCTGAAGGGAAAAGTCCCTGGATTCGGTAGGACTTCCAAGGCGGGTATGAACCGGCTATTATTGTCATAATGGTGCGTGCATGGGGGGTATGAAATACTTCGACCAAGGGAGATGGGGGACTGCTGCCATGGGAGAAAAGAGGTGCAATATGAGGGCGAAGAGGTGAAGGGCGTTGTTTGTGATCTTTGTACACTTACCAAAAGAATAAAATAATGGGGTTTGGTTTGTAAAAAGCACAGAGACTGGTACCCCAAAACATGAAAGAGGGTCGCTCACTTGATGGTGTGAGGACGGTGTTTTGCTGGGGGTAGGGGTCCCATTGGTTGGTCTCATGTGCGAGGTTGACGAAGCGGAAGATGTTGCGGATGGGTTAATGTTGATGGAGGTATGGTGGGCCAAATGCAGTGTGTAGAGGTGCGCTTTCATTCTGCTTGTACAACTTGGTCATCCGGGAAGGGGGTTAGTTTAAATGATGAACTTGACCTTATGCATGATATATGGATGGGCATGAGGTGCTTCCCGGACTGAAATGATATGGCCATGGCGTCACTTGTGGGGTGATGTGTGGTCTACTTGAGATGACGATCGCCATGGAGGGGAGGCTCTATCGACCATCGCAGATGTTTATCATATGCAGGGTGAGGTGATGATAAACGTGGTCGGGTATGAGGACCCTATGGTTTATTTCTGATGGAGAAATGATGTTAGGATATGAAAAGTTTTCTAGGACTCTATCATGCTGGAGGTAGAATGATACCTGCTCTGGAACTTTCAATGGTCAGTGTTGTGAATGGTTTGCAGGTTCTTCCTACAAAAAAAACTACCTCAAGTGAAAGCATCTTCTTTTCATCCAATATTATTGAAAAACATGAATTTTGGAAAGGAAGATGGGAGGGTGCACACCTGCCGGTGCTTGAAAAAATATTTCTTTAGAAAGCGAATGTGGGGCATCACTTTCGTTCGTCATGGTATACTGATGATGGTGCAACTTACGGTTTGTAGAATGGACCTTCTGATCTCTTGTTATGGACCTCCGAAGTTCTGAAAAAGGGCGATAAAAAAGGGATTATGGCCCTAATCCTATTCATTTGTACTTGCTGAGTTTGGGAGATCAGAGGTGATAGCAGAGCCTTTCTTGCTGTTGCAGTCAGCCTGTGTACCAGGGATTAGCAATACTATGTCGAGGTAACTCTCATGACATCCTACATTTTGATTTTTCCAGTTTGGTGACGCCGGGGGCCGTACAAATTAGGTTTGTATGGCCTCAAAGGGGCTTTTTGCCCTAGATTGCACAGGCGATCTAGGAAAATAGGCGCCCCCCTTGCGTGTATTTCTCAGGTAAAGTCGCGCGAAGGCGCGTTTTCCCTACCTCTTTGCACACAAGGGCACGCCTATGAATGAAACAGGCGCGCAAGGGCAGTGTTTTTGAAAAAACTTGGGTTTTTTGCTGTCCTTAATGATTTTTCTCCTTTGTACTGATGGGTGCCTGTTGCTTGGCAGGTTAGTGTGGAGAGAGCGAGATTGGCCCGAGATCCGGACTGCTCTAGCTGCTGATGCTGGGGCACGCCGTCAGTTGGCCGCATGGGGCCTCCTAAAATTTGCTGAGAACGAGTTCCTTCAGTCACAGGACTAATTGTTACGTTACAGCATTCGGCATTGGCACAGGAGGCACAACATGTTTGTCCTGAGGGGGAAGAACTTGATTATCTGTCCGAAGACGGATATTTACTTTGTGACCGGATTACTGCCTCAGGGGGAGGCGCTGAGGTATCCACTTCCTGCTGGATGAGTGCACATGGACAGGTTTTGGAGGAGGCATTGCGGTGGTGTGCCTCTGACTAAGGGGTGCATCAATATCACCTCAGTGACAGATGTGGTCGAGTGGTGTGCTCTGGCCATTATTGTGCGACTAGCGGGGTCGTTCGCGCCACATCGGGCATCGGGCCCATAGGTGGGAGTTTTACGCCACTTGAGGAACGAGCATTTCTTCGATTTTTCCCGTTTCTTCTTTGATGGTATGGTGTCGCAACTGAACAGGGTCCAGCATGGATCCAAATCATTTGCATACGCCATATCATGTACGAGAGGGTCATGCTACTGAGGCCCATAGTGCCTGTGCCTATCGGGGGGCCGAGGGAGCCACGCATGAGGAGGTGGGCTCCGGTGATGCCACGCGGTGGTGGTGGCAGGGTGGGTCATTATTGGAACGACACGACAGAGGCCTGGTTTGAGGCCAATCCACAGATGTTTTTCCCATACCCTTACGCGGGGATGGACTTTTAGGGTGATCTAAATATTGGTCTCCCTTTTGGTTATGTTTGGGGTCCTGTAGGTATGTGTTATATTTCTGCATTTACTCAAGTTTTTTGTGTTCTTGAGTGTTTCTCATTGACACTGACATTCCTTTGGTTACTCGTGCAGATGTTGGCGAGGTGGGACGTCCAGTGGCCCGACTGGTGGGTCACAACCCTCTACCATGACCGCCTGGTGGTCGGGGAGGTGGTGTCGTAGGTGGACCGAGCGGGGATGGTGCTGGTCCTTCTGGTGAGGGTAGCAACACAGGTGCGGCTGAGGTAGCAGCAGAGAGAGCTTGTGCATATGTGGCTGAGGCGCGCATTACAGTACTGACAGCTCAGGTAGAGGCTCTTGAGGACTTCCGAGGTCGAGTGTACTGTTTGACCCATGGAATGCCTACTCGAGGTCTTATGGATGACTTCGAGGAGATATGGCTAGAGACAGTGATGACCCATGAGAGGGACTACCGGCCTACTCTATGACGGGTAGCTATCGCAGTGGCAACACCAGCTCCGGTGGTGGCACCAGGAGCGGTGGTGGGCCCGGGTGCTCCTCTTGAGGGGGCACCCCCCTAGAGTAGATTTGTACACAGGGAAAGCACCCATTATGAGGATGCTTCCCTTATTTTTGATGACCTCTATGTTTTTGGGCTAGCCAATGGGCTAGTGATACTATTTTTTGTACTATGATACACATATTTTTTGATATATATATGAGAGATATTTTTTGCGGCTCTACATGATGTGGTTTCTATTTCGGTTTATACATTTTGTGTTATGCTAATGGATATACATGTTTTTTCCTTTTTATATATGGTGGTTTGCTCGCGATGCATTCCAGTCTAGGATATTGTTAGCTATGCGATCAGCGGTTTGGTTTTTATTCCTTGGTACATGGGAGAATGTAATATAATCAAATTGTCTGCTTAATCCTCTAGCACGCAAATATTTTCTAAATAGGTTTGAATCCCTGGTTTCAATTGTTTGGTTTAACTACGAGACTAATAACTAGGAATCAAGGTAAACATGCATATGGCGGATGCCCTGACTGAGGGCCTCGCACATAAGTCTGATAACGACATCATATTCTGCCTGATTGTTGGTTGCAGATCCGATGCACACGCCGTTTGAACATAGTGGCGATCGATCGAGGTAGTAGATGACCCAGGCGGTTGCAGCTAAGTTTTGAGACCATCGCGATGCTCCATCAGCAAATCCAAAATAGGGTTCAAGTTGGTGATCCATGGTGATATTTTGAGCGCATTTTGGGTCAAAAATATTTTGGTATTTGGGATTTTTGTGTACTCTATCTCTAGGGGATAAGGGCTGCAGGGGCCCGTATGGGTATAATTTCTTAAGGTAAAGGTTGTTGACAAGGTTAGCTAGGTAGGTCCCGTCCGGTTCCATCAAGATGTATGCCCCTTGCCAGAGGCAATGTTTGATGATATAGGGCCCTTTCCATAGGGTTTCGAACTTTTCTAGCCCTAAGGCTTCTTTTGCGACATCATAGCAAAGGACTAGCTCTCCTTCAGTAAATTAGCGAGGGGTGATGTGGCGGTCGAATGATGCTTTTACCCTTTTCTTATGGGCCTCATCGTGTTGCAGCGATTGGCATATGTTTTCGTCAACTAGCTCTAGTTGTACTAGGCGTTGTTCTAGAGGTTGGGTGTCATCAAGGAGTTTGATGGTTGCATGAAAATTTGAGATCTCGTGGAAATCAATGCAAGGGTGTAAGGTGCCTTGGTTTTTTTTTACAGGAATAAGGTCGGATTCCTGTGATGGGGAGGTTGTTGAAATCCTGTTTCGGGCGTGCGATGACACAAGTCGTATGTGATGAGTTGTGTTGCTGGCATGCGACAGGGGAAGGATCTCCGCAATGGAGTCCTGAGTTAGCTGATAGTTGGCCTTCCCGCTAGGATAGTCAATTCCTGGTAAATGGAAGTTAATTTTATCACAAAGATGTCTGAACGTTTGTAGCAACGGACATCCCTCTAGCGCATGGTTATGACTGGTTAAAATGGTGCAAGGTATCACAGCACTGACAGAGTAGATAGTGTGAGAATCTACACTACTCGATGTTCCTAATGTGGACGCTTGGAAAGGGTCTGTTGTGGACCAAGTCATCTTCTGTTTCCATTTTTGCGTCGTGGGTTGGAACTTGCCTCCCTTTTTGGTGGGTGGCTGACTTAATGCTGCTCTAGCTGCTCTCATCTTGGGGAGATGCGTGCACTTAAATGTATGATGAAAGTGTGAGAAAATTCGGCAATAAGTGTGTGTGATCTTCTCTTGATTAGAAAGAAGCTTTTGAGGGAGAGACGAGATTATGCAGAGACTATTTGCAAGGGGTTTGAGTTCTCTACATTGGTTGATTCAGTGATTGTTTAGATCACATAGGCCACATGTTATCCTAGGCTTGGCCTGAGGTTTATGTGATTGGTGTGTGGTCTTAGCAGGTGTGACACACCACCCTAGTGGCAGGGTCGTTGGGTCAACGATGTATCTTTTATGCCATTCTTGGAGGTCGCTCGTCTTTTTTTCTATGACATTAATCATGTTGATAGTGGGACGGAGTCGTGAGATATAAGTACAATTTCGGTCGTAATTATCACCCTGACATATCAAGAAAAATGTCCGTGATATGGGTCTCCCATCGTGCGTGGTCTGAGGCCGGGTAGGGTACCATCGTCGCAATGCTACTAAGTCAGGGCAGTGGACTACTATATGGTCCGTCTACTTGCATAATGTGCATGCGGGTGGCTTCTGTGAAGTGCCTGTGGCGATAACTATGGGTTCCCTGCTAGGTCATTCTTCGGTTGACAAGAACATGATAGACTCACTCATCTCCTCTGTTTGGGTCATGGAGCTGCCGATGGATTCGGTTTCCATATCATCTTCTTGGGAGAGATGAAATATGGCTGAGCAGAGACTAGCAAGGGCTAGTCGGAAGCGAGGTATGTAGTGACAATCTTCCAATAAGTGATTGTCGACGCATAACGGGCATGTGAATTGTGTTTCCTGTAGCCCCATGTAGTATACCCTCTCGATTGGATACCATCTGTGAATAAGTTCCAATGCGGAACACTCTTCGAGTTAGTTTCCACGTTCATCGCATAACGTGCAATGTATAATGGGCATTACGGGGGGGGGGGGGGGGCTCTACGTATCGGTGCTCCTCTCGTAAGTACAAGATGGTGTGCAACTCATAATTAATAGACTAGATGGAGGGATCCTCTTGATAGGATCACTCAATCGCATGTAAGGTGTCCCTATACCGTGGTATTTCTGGACAATTGTGGGTATAGTGCCCATAGGTGTCACAGAGGGCACATGCGTGATTGGTACGCAGCGGTTTGCCTGTACTTTTGGTGGCAAGTTCACTTTTATGGAAATTCCGCTTTGAGGTGCCTACCTCGCAGCCGAGGAGTGGTTTAAATTCGTCCAACTTCGGGCATATGTGAGTATGGTGTCCTGTGACATCACATATAGCGCAGGCTGATGACTCCCGTTGTATGGTGGGGGTCACCACTTTCTTTCCTTTCTTGGCAATTTTATTTATCGTGGTCGTCAGTTTTGCAGCGGGGATTTCCCTTGCGGGGGCGGTTTCGACTGCTACTTGGGTAGGTTGGGGCCCCTCGAGACTGGGGGGCTGTAACCCAAATGCAGTAACGTTGGTAGCTGGCGTTCCTGGAGGGGGAATGAGGTACCACACTGGGAATGCCAATGATATGTTAGGTAGTACCAGTGTTTCCAAGACCTGCTGGGAGGTGAAGCCAGGAGATGGGTATAGGAAAAAAGTTTGGGAGGTGGCATAGACTAGGGAGGTTGTAGTAGTTTATGCCTCGGTGTCGTTACTGCTTGTGTCCATGTCCTGACTAACTTCGGTGCTTGATGTGGACATCATGCATACCGGGGCCATTGTGGCATCGGGCGATACCTCAGGGATAATAGGAGGATCTCCTAGGAATGATCCTAGGACGGACAACGGTTTGAACTGCCCGGGGCCATATTCTTGATACCGTGAAAGACCATCAGTGGCTGTGTCTACATAAGGTAGAACCATATATGTACTGGTCAAAGGATGCTTTTTGGTGTGTGTCAGCTGGTCTACTGTAATGATTCGATCCTCGTGGGGGAACATCATGATGCGGAAAACGGAGGATGATATGGCAGACATGGCGTACATGTAACTCCACCCAAGGAGTATGTTGTAATCCAAGTGAGCATCCAAGACTTCGATGTCTATGTGGATCGTTTTTCCGGCTAAGCAGACTGGTACATTTTGTAAGAGACTGGTACTGGTACGGGGGTCGAAGGCCGACCATCATATGCCCTAAGTGTGATGACGAAAGGTTTGAGTTCTGGGGCTCCTAACTTCTGCCATACATTATTTGACATGATGCATGTGGATGCACCCTCATCAATGACACATCGGTGAATAGTGATATTATGTACCAATACTAGTATCTGGAAGGCAACCATGGAGGGACGCCTAGGGGTGGCTTTGTGTAAATCAAAAGCCATCATGCGCGTGTCGACAGGATCAATGGCGCCTAAGGCGGAAAGTAGGGCTTTCCGTTGTTTCGGGCATGACTGCAGTACCTCCAAAGCGGACATAGCAGCAGGTGACTGGGCTAAATCGTCAACGATGTTGTAATTGTGGGCTACTTTAGAGTAGTTACCTGCTCGCCTATTAGGCCCTTTAACAATTTTTGGAAATGGTTCCACAGGAATCTTCGGAATGGCCAAAGGTGCAGTCGGCGCGCTCATACTAGCCCCTGACGTACCAGTGTCTAGTGGGGTGTCGTAGTTACGATTCCAGGTTTGGAAAAACATTTCTTCCCCAGCCATGTAAATTTCATGGTTGTTTTTCTCGGAATCATTGGGGTTTTGTTGCTGAGTGCTGATCGTTCCTTGATGGGGGAAGGGTTCTTGCATAACTGCAGTTGTTTAGGAAGATCCTCCTTGTCCTCGGTTACTCTGAAGCTTTTTAAGCTCAGGGATTTCAAGACAGTGGTGAGTATAGTGCCCGTACTCACCACATATCGAACAAGAATGGTTTGTTCGTAGAGGTGGCCTTTTTCCTTGCTTTTGAGCATTGCTTGGCTCCTGGTTCTGGTTCCAGTTGAAGTTATCTCCAGGCCAGGATCGCGGTGGGCATTGTGGGTTGCTACCCCCCTGTCCAGGGTTCCCTTTGGGTTTGTTTTTTACCTTTCATTTGAACACGTTAGGAGGTTAATTATCCTGATCATACTGGTGTGGTTGATTTTGGTACGGCTGCACAAAGTTCACCTGTGCATTGTTTTGCGTTGGTGGGTTATGTGCTTGGGATTGAGCATACTGTTGTCCCATATTTGCACCTGGTCGTTGGGGGGAAGTTCTTCCATCAGTTTTTCTTCTTGCATACTGGGTCCCCCCGGCCAGAGGGTAAGGTCCTCCTTGGTGATACGCTGGCGCACTATTAGTCAAATTTTTCTGCTGCATATGATGACTTTGAAATCCGGTTGAGACATGTCCTGGGTACACCCATGTGTGTAACCGGGATTCTGACTGCTGTTGCCTAGGTACCCTTGGGTCATCGACCCAGTAATTCCGTCTGCAGAGTTCGACGTGCCTGGAAATTCTTGATAAGATTGCAGGCGCGAGGCGTTAGGCAGGATATGTATATGTATCCTAATTGCGTATAAATCAGTTCAAGTTGTTGGGATTTACTGATTGCATCCTCTTCGGATGTGGGGTTACGTTGCGCCACATCCTTTGAAATCTTCGCCGTCAAAGTTTTCAAGAATAAATCTAAAAGGACTTAGTCGTCGAGTTGAGCTTTGCATAAGCTACGACGCCGTCTCCACTCATGGAGATGTTCAGAAATGTGGGTAGAGGGAGATTGTCTGAAATGAGTCAGTAATTCCATTCCCGAATCATGGTGAATGAGTAACTGAAATTAAGTGAGGAACACAGTAGCGAGGGTGCTAAAGGTTCTATGTGAAGTAGGGGGTTGCTCGACGTACCATTTCGCGGCCACTCCCGTGAGAGTGCATTGAAACAACCTCAATCGAATAGTATCGTCAATGATGCTATTCTATGATCACCACAGGTGAAAGGTCATTACATGATTCCCTGGGTCTTTCGCTTACTTTCCCTCAAACTTTGGTATGTCTGAAGGGCGCTTCGTGGGCATGGGAGGCCAATTGGGGTCATGTGCGATGGGGTCATTGGTAAGCTTGATTAAATCCAGTAGATTTAACGCTGCTAAGAAGGGTGACTGAGAGGTTGATGCCATGGAAATGTGTGAAGACACTAAGTTCTAGTTAGAACGGGGGTTAGTCTGTGACGTACCCAGTTGTGAATTCAGCTGGCTTCCTGTGTGGGATGCACTCTTCTGCCCCTTAGGGGACGAGGGGGGAGTGATGTGTGGTGTGGTGTTGGGAGACTGGCTAGGGTTCCCAATGAAGCTTGCTCCAAGAAAGGAGGAACCAACCACTGTGGCAATGTTCCATCTTTGGCGCCTAAATGGCGAAAGACCTAGAACCCCTCCCATTAAAGGGGGGAGGTCCAAAAGACGCCTGGACCGACAAGGTTCCGTTGGAACCGTTTGAGGTTCGTCTAGGTTAGGTTTTAGAAAAAACTTTTGAGGGGATTGAGTCTATGATCACGAAAAATTTATGGCCACATACATAAAACAAAGCGAAAAAGAAATGATTTTTCCTTTAATCTAATCTATGTGATCAATCAAGCAAAAAATGGTTTTGTTTGTTTGTGCGTGATACTCAAAAATCCTAGAAGACCTAATAACGTCCTCACACTCTCAAAATTAACTGGGCCTTGAGAGGATTTCTTGCGAGTGTTGGCACAATGTCCCAAAAGAACTAGCGACGCCCCCAGTCAGTCGAAAAGAATCAACCAAGATAAGGGTAGAGGGTCTGGCGCTTGCCTGCACTATCACCTATAAGGTAAAGGATGCCCTAGTTTTTGCCACTAAGAACCACCATCCCATGTGAGCATTCGAGTCTTGGGCTTCTTGGTAGCTAGCTAACAGTATCGAGTATCAAACGGGTCAGGTAACCCCAACTAATACCGCACGCACTGTGCCTAAGCCTAACACCCTCTGAATCGGGTCTCTGCCATGCTCGAGTTTTCTTTTCCATGGGCTGATAGGTGGATTTAAAGCTCCCTAAAAACGCAACTTCTATGTTTCAAATGTGAAGCGTGATCAAGGTGGATTATTGGATGCCTACCCTCTTGATCCTAACTTAAGCTATAATTTCTCTTGTGGCCCCTATGGGGAGAATTTAGTGCGTTGGTTTAAGTTATTTTTAGGTGGATTTCTTTTCTTAGTGGGTGAATGTGTGTGAGCGTATGGTGAACAATTTCATAATTCGAACATATGGATATCGGTGATCCTTTACAAAAGTCCCCTAGTTAAACTATGTGATGTTGTTCCTTGCTCAAATAAAAAGCATGTGCGAATAATGGGCCACTTCCAAAACCTCCTAATTAGTCTATGTGAGTGACTAAAGGGAGATGGCGAATCACAAATATAGAGTTTTCATATGCTTGTCTAGGGTCACCCAATGGCGCAAAGACAACAGAGATTACTTGCTCTAACTTGTGATTCAATCCTAGTCCCGCAATTTCCTAAATGCAAAAATTGAAATTTAAACTAAACAATTTCTACACTAGCTTATGCATGTGTGGTCATGAGCCACTTAATTGGACTAGTTAAACTAAGTGTGCATACCAGAATTTGCAAAAAACATAAATTGTTCAGAAAGAAATGGTTAATTCGCCCCCTAAAACTATGTGAACACTTTTTTGCAAAAACCAACTTAAATGAAAACTAACTAAATGCCTACAAAAAGCAGCAAAAATTAGTTCTCAGAAGTTGTGGAGTATCAACACAGGTGTTGGCAGATACATTAGGGGCTGCCCAACACACTTACAAGCAGAAAAAATGCAGCAGATAGGGAGAAAAACTCTCTCTGCAAATTGCGTGCAAAAACCGCTGACAGGTGCGCTTTCTTGCACGCAGGTCACCTCTGAACGCGCGCCCTGTGTGTCTGTGTGAAAAAACAGCGCGCAAAATTCCTGCAAGTAAAAAAAAATTAGGAGCTGCCTTCTTCAGTGTGTCACCTCAGTGAATCTAGGGACTGCAAGATGGGTCAGAGGACTGCCAGCTCAACTCCAACATAGACTAAGGGTCTCCTGCAAAAAATGGCACAACCACATCAACTTGAAACACGTCAGTGGAGTCGCCTATTGTGGTGTATTTGACACACGGGTGTATGAAATCACACGCGTTTAGAGAATGTGGTATTTTCTCTAAACCATAAGTAACAGACAGTATTTGGGGGGAGCTCAGAAGTATAAAACTTAAATGAAGTAATACACTAAAGTATGCTCTGTTAAAAAACTAAAACTAAAAACACAAAAAGAAGCTATATAGAGAGTTCCAAACAGTAGCAAGGTAAACAACGGCTCGATGGCCTTCTTCTTATTGAATGCTTGGAATGAAAACAAAAATCTTACCCACTTGCCAAAGGGCCTAGGCAGAGGCTCTAAGACCCGATGCAAGGATGTTTGTCCTTCAAGTTTTGCCTTTTGACGCAGTCTAACTCTCTGTCCTTGCTGCAATGGGCTAAGATTGTTGGGTGGCCAACAATTGAGTCCTCTTCTTCAGCTCCTGCTCCTTGGGTCACACAAGACACTGGTGTTGCTTGGGCAACTTTGGCCAGCATAACTTTGTGATCACCCATTGTTCATCTCTTTGAGGGTTTATATAGGTGAGCTTTCAAACCTCCTTCCCTCCCTTGGTACATGGTGGATGGTGACCCAAGGGAGGGGAAATATTCCATTGTGGGCTGAAATATGCTTTTGTGTGCTCACACAAGGCCTAAGGAGGCGCTGGTGCTATCCTTAGGCGGCTTTCACATAAGGATAAACTGTCCTTTGCTTTCTTGTGGTCTTGGAAAGTGACTTTTTTCCACTTCCAGGAATGTGCGCTTATCGGGCTCCAGTGCACGCAGAAGGCGCTCTTTTCGAAGGAAAAAGCACGCATCCGAGAATTTATGACTATTTCAATCTTGAATTGCTCAAAACCTTAGAGATTCTTGATTCCATAATGTATTCCTATCCTGTAAATCCTTAGGCTCGACATTAATTGATGTCATTTTCTGCTGTACGATTTTCCAGTGTTAACAATCACCATTCACCGCAACTGTTATGTGGTCGCTACAATGTGACCAACTGATCTGAAAATGAAAGTATTTGTACTATTGTTCAAAGTATTCATTTCCATTAATTTAAGTGTGCAAAGTGTTTGTATGGTCTTGCAAGTAAAACAAAGTATTTTTGGTAGCTGTTTATGAATTTAGGTGTGAGGGAATGTTGTTTTAATTTACTGTTTAACAACTTTAATCTGAATAACACAGCATAATAACTTCACCATAAACACACAGCAACATGATGAGGCAGTTCACCCCTCCTGGGCTACATCTGTCGAGTCCAAGGCTCCCAATGGGCATGTCCTTGATATATTATGATGCTCAAATTGGTAATACAGTGAGAAGAAGGCCTAAACAGACCAAAACAGCTGTGAAAATGAATTCAGAATGCAGAAAGAAGCTAAGAATGACTCTTGTTTCACCTAAAAAAGTGAAGTGTAGTCCAATGCAGCTCCATTTCCCCCAAGGCCCTGATGGCTCTCCAAGCTTCTCTAAAGTAAAAATGGCTGAAATACACCTCTGCTGGCTCTGCAACCTGTTACAATGGTTCCATAAATCTCAGAATAGTTTAAATTGACTAAAATTTCATCCAAAAAGGTTAAGTAAAGTGAAAGTTATGATCCAAACAACATTTGTCCAGTTTGGCCTAAAACAACTCCCCCAAATTTGGGAGAACTGCAATTAACAACGCCAATTTGGTGACTCCAGCCGAAAATGGTGGAACTGGCGCTTAAATTGGCGGACAGTTTAATGAAAAATATAATGTTTAGTTGGGCTCATTCACATGTCTTCTGTCCAAACCGCAACATACTACGTTAACAAACCGTAGCAACGTAACCTCCGCAATGTTTATTGGTATGGTCACATTTGATGGTTGGCCCCAACCGTTATGTTCGTCGTGACCATATGTTGTGGAGCCCCCGGTCCTTGCGCTAGGTCATATGGAACATGAGGCTTTAAACCTAGGGCCATCACCATTCATCGCAACTATTTTGTGGCCGCTACAATGTGACCAACATAAGGATAGTATGTTTAAGGTAACTGTGCAAACCACCTAGTCTAGACGAAGTTTGTGTACAAGCTACGCATTTAGAGGCTAGAAGGAAAAACACTTTTGATGAGGGTAGAAACAAGCCTTTAAAAGGGAAGAACAAAGATAAAACCTTTAAGGGAAAAAGCAAAAAGAATGCATCTATCAAACAAGAGGGTGAAAATGTTATATGTAAACATTGTTCAAGAGAGGGCCATGAAGAGAAAAACTGTTGGAAATTACATCTTGAAAAAAGAACTCAGTTTAACAAAAATAAAGGAAAGAAGAAAACTGCAGCTACTACAACTACACCTCAAGATTTAGGTGATGATTCAGGTGACGAAACCAAAATTGCAGCCATGGGTTTGAAAAGTATGAAGGGAAAGGAAACTGAAACTAAGCCAAGAACTAGTACTTCAAATTGTCATGTACAAGCTCCAAATGAGGAAGAAAGAATTGAATTGTTCCATGTGAGGGTAGTCTCAAAACATACTAAAATTGACACACTGTTTGACAGTGGGTCACAAGAAAATCTCATATCAGAAGACTTGGTCAAAAAACTTAAACTTGAGACCATTCCACATCCAAAGCCTTATCCACTTGGGTGGATATGCAAGGATGCAAACTTACAAGTCTCAAGAAAGTGCATATTGCGATTTTCCATTACTGCACACTTTATTGACACAGTTGAACTTGATGTAGTACCGCTTGATATATCAGGAATTGTTTTGGGAAGTCCTTACTTATTTGACAGGAAAGACTTCTTTGGTTTATTTGGGACACATAGTAGGAGGAGATGCTTTGAGAATTGATCCTTCCAAAGTAAAAGCCATTGTGAATTGGCCTACTCCCAAATCTATTACAGAGGTAAGAATTTTTTTGGGTGCAGCTCAGTATTGTAGAGAGTTTATTTCTAACTTCTCTGCCATAGCAGCTCCTATGCATGCAATGACTAATGTGAAGCGTGCTTTCCAATGGGGAGGCAAGCAACAAAAATCTTTTGATTCTTTGAAAGAGAAGATAAGTTCAGCTCCAGTCCTTGCATTACCAGACTTGAGACAGCCATTCAGGATTCATACAGATGCTAGTGATTACGCCATGGGTGCAGTTCTCTTACAGTATGGTAAGCCTATCGCATTTCATTCTGAGACATTTAATGGTGTTGTTGTGAATTATCCCACATATGATAAAGAGTTGTATGCGTTGGTACAAAGTGTCAAAAATTGGAAACACTATTTGATGGGCAAAGAAACAATTGCTCATACCTACCATCAGCCTTTACAGTACTTGCAGTCGCAAAGTAAATTGCAGCAATCACGACATTTCAGATGGATGGATTTCCTACAACAATTTCATTTGGTAATAAGTTACAAGAAAGGTATTTACAATAAGGTTGTTCATATGCTTTCAAGGCCTATTATTAGTGCTAATACTTTACTTAAGAATGATTCTATTGTACATGAGAGCTACATAGAACAGTATGCATTAGATGTTGATTTTAAGGATGTGTATGCTAACTTGAGTGAAGGGAATCATGTTGAGGAGATTGATTATCATTTGCATAATAATTTGTTGTTTCATATGGGCAAGTTATGTATACCACAGGCGAAGAGACTAAGCATCATGAGATAAGCTCATTCTTCTCTTATAGTTGGACATTTCGGGGTAAGCAAAACGGTGGCACATTTACAGAGGTATTGTTATTAGCCTCGCATGGTAGATAGTGTTTCACGTTTCATTAGAGTTTGTTCATTATGTGCTACAAGCAAGCCTAGCAATAGGAATCTTGGTTTATATACGCCATTTCCAGTACCTTCTAGACCATGGGAAAGTGTTTCTATGGATTTTGTTGGAGGTCTACCATTATCTAGAAAGCAGCATGATTATCTTTATGTAGTAGTTGATCGTTTCAGCAAGATGTGTATTCTTATGCCATGCAAGAAAACTATAACTGCTGAACAAACTGCTGATTTATATTTTCAACATGTATGGGTTCATTATGGCTTGCCTACTTCTATTGTTAGTGACAGGGATTCCAGATTTGTTGGGAATTTTTGGTCCAATTTATGGAAGATGATGGACACCAAGTTGAAGAAGAGTACTGCTTTCCATCCACAAACAGATGGCCAAACAGAGGTAGTGAACAGAACCGTTGTACATCTTTTGAGAGGTTATTGCAGCAAGCATCCCAAGCTTTGGGATGAGCACTTGCATTACATTCAACATGCTTACAACCGGGCCAAGCACTCTTCTACAAATACTTCACCTTTTGAAGTTTGTTTTGGGTATTTGCCTAAGTCACCTTTAGATTTCATTCTTGAGAAGGATGTAGCCATTGATGGGCATAGTGACATTGACAAAGCTCGCATTTTCATTGAAATAATTTAGCTCATACATCAGCAGGTTCAAGAACATCTTGAAAAAAGTCAAGGCAAGTACAAGGAGAGGCATGATAAGCACAGAGTTGATCATAAGTTTCAAGAAGGGGATGAGGTATGGCTGCATATTAGTAAGGAAAGAATGCAAGGAGAAGGTAAAAAGTTGAAGCCTATTCGTTATGGTCCATTCAATATCCTTAAACAAGTTGGAAATAATGCTTTTCAATTATATTTTCCTTCATATATGCAAATGTATTCCGTTGTGAATGTGGAAAATTTACGTTTGTATGAACCTCCTTTAATTGTTGATTATGAAAGTGACATTCAGCTGCCATCCATAGAGGATTTCTCACCAGAATTTTTGGATGAGTTGAAATAGGATGCTATCCTTGACAGAAGGACACACACTTCAAGGAGGGTAAATGTTGATTATGTTCGGTTTGGTCTTAAAGGCAGCAAACTGAGTAAGGGAAAGTGGATTGAGGTGGAAAAGGCGAGGGACCTATACCCTCATCTTCTTAATAGGTAATTGAAGGCTTTTGGTGTCCAAAAGCTTCCCAATGGGGAGGTGTGATCAGGTGATCATGTCCAAGAGGAAAAAATTCTCAAAATTGGAACTGCTCAGAATTGGTAATAAATTGATCGACCGGATAGTGTTCTTCATTGCAATCCTAACACCCTGAACGAAACTCAAATCCGATGTCGAATGTGGAAGATATTCAAGTTTTAATTTTCCCAGTAACCTTCAAAACAAGACCTTTGAACTTAAAAAAAAATGTGTCATCTTCAAAAAATATTTGATGGCAAAAAAAATTCATTTTTATGAGGTTTTAGTGGCCTATTAGAGGGTGCCATGTGGCTTGCCCGGAGGCTGCCACGTGGCCCCAGGCCAAAGGGTAAAATTGTTGGTTTAAAAAAATTGGTGTTTGAAAAAATTTCATGGGTCAGCCCCGACCTGAGCTGAACGCTATGGGTCAGTCAGGCCCGACCCGACCCGATGGGTCACGGGTCACCCGTGAACAGTTTCTGCACGTAAAAATGGGCAGAGGCGGCATGAAAGGTCAAGCAGAGGTGAACGTCGGTCAGAGCTTAACGTGAACACAGCATGCAGTGGTCACTTGTGAACAACGTTAGTTGAACGTGAACGCGACGGGTTGGTCGGGTGGAGAACGACCCAACCCGAACGTGTTCGGGTCACATTGTAGCGGCCACATAGCAGTTGCGGTGAATGGTGATGGCTCTAGGTTTAAAGCCTCGTGTTCCATATGACCCAGTGCAAGGACCGGGGGCTCCACAACAGACGGTCACGGCGGACATAACGATTGGGGCCAACCGTCAAATGTGACCATACCAATAAACATTGCGAAGGTTACGTTGCTACGGTTTGTTAACGTAATATGTTGCGGTTTGGGTGGAAGACATGTGAACGCGCCCAACTAAACATTAAATGTTTCATTAAACTGTCTGCCAATTTAAGCGCCAGTTCCACCATTTTCAACGAGAGTCACAAAATTGGCACTGTTAACTACAGTTCTCCCAAATTTGGGGGAGTTTTTTAGGCCAAACTAGACAAATGTTGTTTTGATCATAACTTTCACATTACTGAACCTTTTTGGACGAAATTTTAGTCAATTTTGACTATTCTGAGCATTCTGGAGCCATTGGAACAGGTTGCAGAGCCAAAAGAGGTGTCTTTCAGCCATTTTTACTTCAGAGAAGCTTGGAGAGCCATCAGGGCCTTGGGGGAAATGGAGCTGCATTAGACTACACTTCACTGTTTTAGGTGAACCAAGAGTCATTCTTAGCTTCTTTCTACATTTGAAATTCATTTTAACAGCTTTTCTGGTCTTTTTAGGCCTTCTTCTCAATATATTACCAATTTGAGCATCATAATATATCAAGGACATGCCCATTGGGAGCCTTGGACCCAGCAGATGTAGCCCAGGAAGGGTGAACTACCTCATCATGTTGTTGTGTGTTAATGGTGAAGTTATTCTGTTGTGTTATTCAGATTAAAATTGTTAAACAGTAAATTAAAAAAACACTCCCTCACACCTAAATTCATAAACAGTTACCAAAAATACTTTGTTTTACTTGCAAGACCATACAAACACTTTGCACACTTAAATTAATGGAAATGAATACTTTGAACAGCAGTACAAATAATTTCATTTTCAGATCA
>CM076581.1:1597278581-1597400390 GCA_034641835.2 Pinus albicaulis
AGTCAACCAAAAATACAATGATTTTTCGAGCGAGATGCTCCTGCATCATAAGACAACTAAAGAGAGAGGGTGGTGGTCCTTCTTGTTAAGTCTTATATGAATTTCTAGTCCCTTAAGCTCAGTATTGTATTCATGACCTGTAGGTTATATTGTTGCCAGGTGTTTCACAGAATGTCAGTGTTGGTTGGGGATGGTCAGGGCTAGTTCTATTTTCAGTTTTGGTTTATAATCATTGTCGTCATGTATCTCATTAGTTCTAGAAGTTATATGGATTTCTAGGCAGAGGCTCAGACCTAGCCTTGAAAACTAGCCTTAAATTCTGCAGTCGATGGCATAACATTAACAAAAAAAGGCCACAGTCACACTGATGCATGCCTATGGGAGCGATTGGTAGTTTCCAGTCGCATGGAGGGCTTGGAAAGGGAGCAAATGAGGCTCAAGCTCAGGGAAAAGTCAGGATGGCTTAGGAAATGGACACCTGGAGGGGTTGGATTACTCCTAGAGGGTCTTGTGGCACCTAATGGAAGTTAGTAAGGCTTGTTTGTCGACTCCATTTCCTTAGGGTCACTTAGGAGGTTAAGTCTTGTCATAACTTCCCCTCATCTCATGTTTACCCCGGGTAAGCCAGTGAAAGTGGGTAGATGTGAGGGGAGGTGTGTTACAACTAGCACTCTTGCATAGTCAGACTTGACACTTTCTTGGCTCACATAGAAGGTCATCTATAATGCGACCAAAAGCCTCCATCTCTAGTAGACACAATTTCCCAGATTCAACCCTAATCACATCCTCTGGTAGTTGATGTTAGCCCAATATTTTCGCTTATATTTTTTACATTTAGTGAATTAGTTTATTTTAGTATATGTGTAGCATGTTATAACTAGCAATCAATATTTTGTATATATGTCTAGTTGCATGTTAGAAACTTGGATGCAAGCCACTTATATTTTCTGGTGGTTTTGGATGATAAACAATAAACCTCACTCTTAAGCGGGTCTAGTTTCCTTTGTGGTAGACCACGATAGTGTTCAAATCTAACAGTGAATATGGAAGTTATTTTTATGCAATAAAAAATTTAACCAACAACAATAATAATAATAAAATTGAAGTTTAAATGAATTATTTAATTAGAATATTACTTTTCATATATATATATAGTTTGGTATTCATGGCTATTATATAAGGAGTGTCATGACATTGAGTGTATTTTGACCACTACAACTTCCAATTAAATATTAAATAATGACTAAGCAAGTAAGACACTCATTGTAGCTATTATACAAGAACATTTCTACAAATATTAATTAGTTACATAATTTATTTATTTTAACTTTAGTGTTGTTAAAATCAAACAATTTAAAAACTCTATATCTTATACATTATTAATTTAGTATTTAAATCTACCATTAAAAGATGCAAAAATTCTATGTATTTTTTTTGCAGAAGGAAAAAAACGTTGTATTATATAGAAGTATATAAACAATACATTCATCTTTATGGGAAGTGTCAAAGCTCCTTCTACAATATGACGAAATTGTGTAGAAGGAAAGGCTTGACAATTATCAGTCCATGATTATTATGCCTATCATTACTTAAATACATCACAATTGTAAAAACAATTATCAGTCCATGATTATCGAGCCTATCATTACTTAAATACATCAAACTGTAAAAACATGAACATATACATAGACCCATCCGATCGATCCCCAATATCCAAGATATAAGGATGACTACAAACTATGATCAACGTGCCAATTACATGATAAATTGCTGAAAGATAGAGTAAAAACTTGTTGTTCCTTAATGGCATAGAGACCTCCCCGTGCTATGGATAGTCAATAACAGGCTCGCTTGATATGTGAAAAAATAGCAAGCTTGCTTGTCATGATCCTTGCTCCTCGTTACCGATCCTTCAGCATGCTTGCAAAAATTCTATGTATTATATATTAATGAAATTCCTTCTATTAAAAACAAAAAATCCTATAGGTTAAAAAATTTCCTCTCACTAATAAAAAGTTAAAATTAGTGATCTTTTCAAATTTTAATGGATTTAAATTAATACATCAATTCACAAACTATTTAATGCTCTTTGGATCTTTCTCCAAATATTAATTAATTAAGTGATTTTCTCCTTTATTATAATAATACTGTGAACCTATTAAAAATAAAAATAAAAACTCTATACTTTATATACATTATTAATTTAGTGCTTAAACCTACCATTAAATGATACAAAAAAAACTATGTATTATATATTAATGAAATTTCTCTCCTAAAAAACAAAGAAACCTATTTATTAAAGCATTTCATCTCCATAATAATAAAAAACTTTGTATTATATATTAATGAAATTCCTCTCTTTTAAAAACAGAGAATCGTATCAATTAAAAAAATGTGTCTCACTAATAAAGAGCTAGAATGAGAGATAATTCTAAATTTTAATGGACTTCATTTAAAAATTAGAAATTTTTTTGAATATTAGTAAATTTGTTTTTTAATTTTATTGTGAATTTTCTTTGTACAACCTAAAAAAAATCTATATATTAATAAAATCCATATAACTTGAAATTGCAATGTTTTTTTAAATATTAATAAAAAAAATATTTATAATTATAATATTTCTCTAATTTTTTTTTATATATTTTCTTTTTAAAATATCAAAATTTTAATAAACTCTACCTATTTAAAAGTTACCGGGTTCTCTTCAAATATTAACAAAAAAATTCCAGATTTTTATTATCATTGAAATTTCTTTTTTAAAAAAATTATATATTAATAAAATTCATATAATTTAAAATTATGAAGTTATTTTTATATATTAATATTCTTTTATTTAAAATTACAATATCTCTTTTATAATGAATCAGATATAAAAGAGTACACTCTATTTATTAATCAATTTCTACTCACTTAAAATTACAATGTATTTTTTAAATATCAATAAAAAAATTTGATGTATTTTATTAATTCTGTTCTGTTAATTTGCACTTCTCTTTTAAAAGAATTATAGCTGTAAATTACAATTTTCCAAATTTAAAACCAAATTTTAGTTAAAAAAAAAAAAAAAAAAAAAAAATTATCAAAACCACACTTGCATTATACAAACTCAATAACTTTAAGTTACAATTTTCCAATTTTAAAACTAAATTTCAAATAAAATAAACCAAAAAAACTCTATAAAAATCTCACTTACATTATCCATACTCAATTACTTCAAATTACAATTTTCCAAATTTAAAACTAAATCCTAAACAACATACCAAAAAAAATTCCCACTTATATTATGTAGATTCAATAATTTCAAATCACATTTTTTTTCCAAATTTATAACAAAAATTTAAATAAAATTAAAACCCAAAAAATATCACTTTATTAAAGTATGACTATTAATACACTTTCATATTATTTTCATCTTACTTTATTAAAATAAACTTATTAAAAATACTATTACTAACTGCAACATTAAATGGCTTACCTAATATATATTTAGTGTATATATCATTGAATTTAATATCCAAAAGTAACATATATATACCACATTAACAGCACTTTGTGAAATGCTAGTACATGCCGGGCATAAGGAACTCCAGAGACACGCTTTAGAAAAATCACTAATAACATTAGAACTACCGTTTTATTTTACCGGAATACTCTTCATGCCATAAAATAAGGTAAGGTATTTTTATATACGACGTGGCATTGCCGGAATAGAATTCCGTTCAACGGCGGGATGCCGGCGGAATCGAAAATTCTCTATATATTGCGTTCACTAAGGTGTACTCGGCTATGTTTGGGATTCAGTGGTCTGAATTACAAGGTAGGAGAGCCACGGGATTCGTCCACGCCTTACTTGGCGTTATAAGTTTGAGATCTCGGCCTCCATTTCTTTGCAGTGGGAGGTCTCCAGTTCAAACACAAATTGCGTGCTTTTTTGGCAGAAATTCTGTGCCATAAAGCAGATCTTTCAGCGTAAAATCTGCCAATCTGTAACTGCTTCTGCTCAGGACTGAATTGGAGCTCGTGGGCTACGTGGGTAAGTGACTGAATATTGATTGAATGCCTGAATATCCACTGTTTTCTTCCATGAGCAGCTGTTAGTTCGTTGAGGCATTTTTTCACAGAGGAATTTTTTCAAAATTCTGTGAGATTTGGTGAGAATAGTTTGAATTTGTTTCCAAAACTTCGTATTCGGGATGAATTCAATTTGGGTATTTTGTCACACGTCTAATGCCAAACACGGGGTGGTCATACACAGCTAATTTTGGCACTCTAACACACTGCTAATACCATAATTCATCTACTTGGTCTTTTCTTGGACTCACTGTAAATTAAGATAAAATCAAGGTATCCAGGGTCTCTGGGTTTGTCTAATATATCATAGTTTGAGCTGAGATGGTACTGAATTTTTTTCCGTAGCTGCTTGCTTATTAATTTTACTAATTTGAGCATGCCAGTTGCTTTCTGTAAAATATTGAATTGAAACAGAAGGATACATAGTATACATAGTAGCAGAAACTGTTTACAGTAAGCAAATATGTCATTGACATTGCTTGTGATTTTGATCATAGGAGATTGATAAATTTTGTGTTTGGATCTTAGCCCAACAGATTAGTTTGCCTTCATTCATTGCTAACATGGTAACAATATGGATGCCCAATGCAATTGTATTTTTGTGCATTACATGGAAGGGAAGTTTATAACTCTGTCTTTTCACAGATTGCCTGTTTTCTAGGAGGTCAGAACAGCTAGGAGAAGAAACAGCACATCATGAAGGCCCTCATATTGGTCGGCGGTTTCGGAACCAGGCTGCGCCCTTTGACACTTAGTGTCCCTAAGCCTCTAGTTGACTTTGCGAATAAGCCAATGATTTTGCATCAGGTAAAGCTAATAAACTTGTAACAGTAGCAGTGATGAAGGAGGTTCTCTGTCTCTTGTACGGAAAATTAAACAAATTGGATTTAAATTTTTGAGCAGATTGAAGCACTCAAAGCTATCGGTGTTGATGAAGTTGTGCTAGCTATTAACTATCAGCCTGAGGTAAGTTACAGACTCTTTCTCATATCTAGGTACATTCAGTTTCTTCCCCTGAAAACCAAGTTCAAGGAGATTTCTAAGGTCATTTTATTTTATGCAGGTTATGCTGAGCTTCTTGAAGGCGTTTGAAACGAAACTTGGGATTAAGATTACCTGTTCTCAGGAAACAGAGCCCATGGGCACTGCTGGGCCTTTAGCTCTTGCAAGGGACAAACTGATAGATGGATCTGGGGAGCCATTTTTTGTTCTCAACAGTGATGTCATCAGTGAATACCCATTAAAGCAAATGGTTGATTTCCATACAAAACATGGAGGAGAGGCATCCATTATGGTGACCAAGGTACAGTTATTTGTCCTACCTCGAGCCCCTTCTCACTTGGAATCATTTTCCTTGGTTTGTTTCTTTGCAGGGCATGTCTTTGCAAAAGCCAATTTGCAAGGGAATTGCTTTTCATAATTTTATTATGTAAATTCCCTCTTAGTTAAATTTTTTCATTGTTGTTGATGTAAACACTAAAGAATTGATCTCTTGAACTAGGTTGATGAACCCTCAAAGTATGGTGTTGTTATTCTTGACGAGGACACTGGAAAGGTAGAGAGGTTCGTTGAGAAGCCCAAGGTCTTTGTTGGTAACAAGATCAATGCAGGAATCTACCTTCTGAACCCCAGTGTTTTGGACCGAATTGAGCTGAGACCCACGTCCATTGAAAAAGAAGTGTTCCCAAAAATTGCACAGGAGAAACAACTCTATGCTATGGTTTTACCTGGTTTCTGGATGGATATTGGGCAACCCAGAGACTATATTTCAGGCCTAAGGCTCTACTTAGATTCTCTTCGAAGAAACACCTCGGATAAATTAGCAACTGGGGTTAACATTGTTGGAAATGTGATAGTTGACAGCACTGCACAGATTGGTGAGGGTTGCTTGATTGGGCCAGATGTGGCCATTGGCCCAGGTTGTGTGATTGAGGCAGGAGTGAGACTGTCACGGTGCACCATTATGCGTGGAGTGCGCATCAAGAAACACGCTTGTGTGTCTGGAAGTATCATTGGTTGGCACTCTACTGTTGGTCAATGGGCTCGCGTTGAAAACATGACAATATTGGGGGAGGATGTCCATGTTTCTGATGAGGTATACAGCAATGGAGGTGTGGTCCTTCCTCATAAAGAAATCAAAACCAGCATTCTCAAGCCAGAAATTGTCATGTGATTGGAAAGATGGAGAAGTCCTGGTAGCTAATTGGTTATTGTAATAATAATGATACTTGTCCATGTCCTGGATTTTGGGGGTCGGTAGGAGGGATAATCTTCTATGTTGTAGCCTTCTTGTTTGGGGTTGGGGGATTTTGGGGGGTGTAGATTGTTTTCTGTTTCTCTTTTTGGAAGTTAGGGGAGGAATGGAAAGTTCAGGCTGACTGAAAAGCTTGAGTTTTTTTTGCTTAGGCTTGCACTTTATGCTGTAAGAAGGCAGTGAGGCAAGATTGTTAGTGGAGCAAATTAGTCAATTGTAGTGCAGTGCAGTGCATTATAATTTATATATCTGTATGTGGCTGATTCCATTTGTAAAGGAGAATTTTTATAGTTGTTGGATCTGCAATGACCATTACTTTGGTATTCACATGCTCATCCTGTTATCTGACTGTGTCAAATTTAGAGACAGTATTTCCATGGACTGCAATGCTCACAAATATTTATATTTATATCTGTGTTATTTGATCACACTGTTGTGAAAAATATGGCAATGTCATATAAATAATAAGATATAGTATGTGGCAAGTGAGGCTCATCAATAGGTTAAAGAGGAATAACTGGGACAAATCAATATTGTTTTACATGGTTTCTTTCTTTTGATATCTTTCCCTCTCCCTTTATGTTAAGTTTTCTTTAATATCTTTTATTTCTGAGTGAATTAAATTCCAATTTCCATGTTTCACAAGTTATAGTGTAGCTAACGAACAAAATTGTTGGGCAGGGGAGAAGACAAGTTATAGTGCTAAAGAACAAAATTGTTGGGCAGGGGAGAAGACAGCATCGAGGATCAAAAATTGGGAGAAATATGGAACTAAAACATTAGATGGAAAATATTTCTAGGGGAAATTAGGCCACCGGCAGATCAAAATATGTTCTGGTGATTAATATCTTCGAAATGTCAAAATTCTTACAATTAAGATTCCCCTAAATCTTCGATCAAGTTTGCAAGTTTGTCTTGAGAAGGCTTTGCAAATTCCTGCCTTCCTGCAAAAGTTGAATGTGCTTCTCTTTTGATTTGCCTCTGTGATAATAGAACTCAAAGCTACTATCTTCATGTTTGAAAGCCTCCGTCTTATTCTTGGTTGTAAACAATTGAGCCACCAATTCATTCCTGTGAGTATATTGGCACAGCTTAACAGAATTATGTTATTGTAACATCCACTATGGACAGTTCGGAGTGTAAAATTATACATGGGCATCCTTCATCAAGGTTGTAAATGTTTTCTGCAAATTTACACAGTTCATATCCAGAGTCAAATTACATCTACTACAATATGTTTAAGAGTATTTTGATGGACCAAAACTAGAAAACAAAGTTTTATGTCTTATGACTGATTACCTTATCTGATTGTTACAAAGGCCATGGAGATCTCTGCCAGCAGTGAGCTCACTAAGAAAACAATTTATTGGATTGCAGGTGGATGAGCACAATATGCCTCTGTGGTTTCCTACAGGCACGGATTTAGTCATGATGCCGTTAGAAAGCTGTGATTCAGTATTGTTTATTTTCAACTGTCTATACTTCATGTTCTTGCAATCTTGGTTTTATTGACTAAACCTTGGTTTTATAATAGTCAATAGGTAAAAATTATTTTGATCAATTATCCCATATCAAGGAGTCGTGTGTTAATGCACATGCTGGGTTCGTCAAGTTCTACATATACTTGTGCAGAGTCAACTGTACCATGGGATCCAAATCCTCCATTACATAGGAAGTTTCTCTGATAATGCTTCTCTCCATCAGCTTTAATATGTAGCAAGTAACTAATTAACGAACCTTAAGCTTCCTTTAACGAACCTTAAGCTTCCTTCAACTGTTCATTTGGCGTTTCAAATTTTGTATTATAGTGAAGATAATTTTAAGATGGTGTTTAACTGTTAAATAGTTTTTTGGATAAATCTTGATTTATATTGTTTAAATTGGTTATTTTATTGTATATATAGATTCAACGTCTTCAAAAATTAACAAGACACTATACTAATTTTCACGATTGTGAAAAATTCACACTGATTCCAATTTACACCTCAAACTTGTAATTCAAATGAATCTATCAAATTATAAACAAAATAGACCAGAAAATAATAAAAAAAAACCTCCAAAATTTAACATATAGCCTGAGCTGAACCAAAGTCTTGGGATTAAATTGCTTTGAACGGCAGGGACTGTTTTCTCTCTGCATGGCTTTTAGACATTTGTTTAATATTTTGTTATATAATTTTTTAATATATTTTCTTAAATTTTAATAATAAAAGTATTGTGTGAGATTTTTTGTTTTCTAAACAAGTTTATTATTATTATAAATCCATCTTAATTACTAATTTAAATGGAATCAAATTCCTTAATATGAAAATCTTTTTTAAGTGTAAAACTAGAAAAAAATAAATTGCACTTTCAGTGTTTTTATCCATAAGAGATCTATGGTGAAAATGAATCTGTACGTGTGTATATAAATGGATTCAATGACTTGAAAGTTTCAATGGGCACTTGGATTATATAGACTACAAGTTCAACTTATAACTGTAATAAATATTTACTAGACAAAATTGACTGAAAAATATGTCTAAAAAGAAGTTATGATTGAAGTGTTTATAACAATAACAACAAAAAATCATTTTTTCATTTTTTGATAAACCATATATAATACATAAGTAATTGAAATTGAAACATTTTACTTAATCTGAATATTGAAATATATTATTTATGGACCTTGTCACATTATTTTGTTTTTTTTTGTTATTAATACATTTTGAAGTACAACTCAGTATTAATTAATTCTGCACATTGAAATATTTTATTTATAATCCACATTAATTTTTCATTTTATTGGTGCATCTTCCTCACACTAAAAAATAATGTTATTAATTTTATTTTATTGTATCTTTATTTAAAGTTGATATAAAATTAAGTTATTTTATTAACATTGAAATATTTTATTTATGATAAAGATTGAGTAAAATATTTTTACCACATCCTATTCATAACTTGTTGTAACATCAATCGCTAACAAAATATAAAACATTTTTACCATATCTCATGAATTATGATATATTTAATTAAAACTATCTAAACATACATATTCATTTTGGTTTTTAATTATATTCCACATCATTATTTTTATTTAGAAAAATTTATTTTTATTAAAAAAAAAAAAATTGGAAATGGAACATAAACAACATTATATATAGGAGTTGTTTTTAGTGTGACTTTTTGGAGTTTCCAGTGTTGGAATCTAGCTGAAATTTTTGAGGTGAAATCTTGATTTGTGTTATTTAAAGTAATTTTTTTGACTATATATATGGATCCTCAAAAACCCCATAGAGAATTTCTATTGTGCAGGAGTTACCCATCAAACTTGTGATTTCAATGAATTCCTACCAGATTTTAAAGAAATTAAATAAAAAAAATTCATAAAAAAACTTCCAAAAAATAACACTAAAGACGAGTCATTAACAACATTATATATAGGAGTTGTTTTTAGTGTGACTTTTTGGAGTTTCCAGTGTTGGAATCTAGCTGAAATTTTTGAGGTGAAATCTTGATTTGTGTTATTTAAAATAATTTTTTTGACTATATATATGGATTGAGCACCCTCAAAAACTCCATAGAGAATTTCTATTGTGCAGGAGTTACCCATCAAACTTGTGATTTCAATGAATTCCTACCAGATTTTAAAGAAATTAAATCAAAAAAATTCATAAAAAAACTTCCAAAAAATAACACACGAGTCATTATATATAACCACCACACCCTTAGACTTAGACTTTACTATAAATGTGCATTTACTCACCATATTTAATATGGGAGATGACTTGGTCTTTTTTTTCACTTGGTGGATATGGATATGATGTGCAAATCCCAGCTGCAAGCTGAAGAAAAGTATTTGGGAGCTTGTCAACGATGTTTAAACAAGTATGAGCTAGTGTTATATTCATGGGCGGTTACACCAACATAGAAAAAGTTGATGGAATCATGCCCACTGCAACCAGGCCCTGAAATGCCCTGCGACATTAAGAGAGCTTTCAATGCCGTTAGTGAGGCCATTAGCTTTTCAATGTCGTTCCTGATTAAGACATGCTTTTACACATTTCATCCCCTTGTGACCACACTTGTTTTGTACCATGCAACGTCCAGTTGGTTTGATTCTGTGAACAGTGATTTTTAGCCACATGCCTTGGTGTCGGTGGGTAGATTACTGGCTCGATTTTGTGAACAGACTTTTGATCACATGGCATGGTGTCGGTGGATGTATTGCTAAAAAGAATGGTGGAAGGCAACTGCAGAATCCCTTTCGAGGAGCCCATCAACCATTAGTTTTCAACTAATCAGTGAGAGAGAAATGGGAAATAATTATATACAAATAATAAAGGAGTTTCTTCAAATTATAAGCATAATAGAGCCTATAAAAGAATAAGGAAAAAACAAAATTATATATATATATATGAATTAGTGTTTATAATATGAGGTTAAATCATAACCAAGTTTTAGTATTTAGGTTTTATGTATGGTGTTTAAGGTTATATGTTTTTTATACACTACATGACTAGTAATTTCAATAATGAGTAAATGGGGTATTGAGTATTATTGGATAGTAATCGTTAGCTAAAAAAAGTTAGTTTCAAAGTATGAGTTAACACTATTTCTGATTGGTTAAGAGATTTTACTCTTCCCCAAATTTAAGGAAATAGGTTAATTGTTTTAAACCCAAAGGCATTTAGCTACAGTGGAAGTCCACCACCTTGTGAATCACCCACTTCTTATTTTAGGTGACTAGGTTTTGTTTGTAAGTGATGATGTTGCATGTCAAGGTTTTAAAATTGTATTAACAAGAATTATAACCTTGATTATTGCAAACATTCTCCTACTATATATATATATATATATATATATATATATATATATATGTGGGAAGATAGGGATGATAGGCCTCCTAAGGTTGGGGTAGAATCTTGAAGCCAAGTCCCACTGGCCCTCATCCGCCATGTAGATCGAGGTGACCCCTAGCAACTCCATATAGACCTAACACATGTAGCAATTGATGAAATGGTATGTGAGGATGGGTGCCATTCACATTTAAGAGTGGAAGAATATTACTATGTTGAACACCTCCTAATAGAGTGACCTAGCTGAATTCCTTTTACCTTAAAAAGTGATTACTTATATTAAGGTAACGACACAAGGTTTAGGCAATAACTTCCAGCATTATGACCCCTTGGTTTCTCTCATTTGATATCCCCCAATAGGGAAACAAGTCCATAAGATTTCTTGAGTTTCTTTCGATTGATCCACTCTTGTTGGTTTTTTGTCTATCACAACTAGAGACATCATGGCATTAAAGGGACTCTTTCCTCCCTGTAACTAGCCCTTCAAATCTTCTATCACCCTTTGTGCTCATTTCAATGCAGGGCATTGCCTTGATGCCTGCTTCACAACATGTACTTGCTTTGCACTTTTCATCATGCCTCATGAAAACCATGGTAGAAGAGGTTGTCGAGGGAGAGGTTGACTAACTTGTTCCAAATCTTAGCAAGGGGCTAAGGAGTCTACTAACATTTATTGGGAGCAAACACCCCCTACCCATCTAAGAGGAAATTGCTACATTAGAGGTAGAAGTTAGTCTTGAATGAGTTTTTATCCTGGATATAGAAATAGAAGAGGAAACTAGCATATCAATATAGTGATTGACAAAGTGCTAATGGACAATGACAAAGCTCATCAAAACATTTTGTTACAATGAGATGAGCTTCAACCACAAATGAAGGAAGTCAACTCCAAGATTTAAACCATAATAACAAAAAATTCTAACAAAATATTTGCAAAACCCCATTACCATAAAGAATAGATCCCCGCCATATTAGTCAACACTCTTAGTATATTAACTCTTTTAATTATTATTATTATTATTATTTTATTTTTTATATCATAGACATAATAGTCATAATAACTATATAACATTTTAGCGTGTTACAATTTAAATAAATAATTATTTTTATATTTTTATAATTAACATCATTTCTTTAATAACAATTCAATAAAACTAATATTTGTAAAAAAAAATTTACTTTTAATTTAATCAAAATTTATACTCTCTTAGTTACACTAAACACCCATAAAACATTTTATAAAGATGAATAGACACTGATAGTTACATTGAACATGTTGGACAGTGCGCAGCAAACTGAATAAACACAACAACAGCGAACTTAATCATGCACACAAAGACAAAGGTTTACCGTGGTTCACCCAAACCTCCTGGGCTACGTCCACACAACAGGGCATTGGCAATCTTTATTATTCAAACAGGAGATTACAAACTCTCACACCCTCTCCAAAACAAACGTATGGATACCTGTTATATAGCAGGAGAATCTAACAGCCTCATAAATCCTCTCAACTCAAATTTAGGATGCATTAACTCCCTCCCAACAAACTGGAGCTAATCTAGGAACTAATTCCTAATTTTTGTCACCTACTGAGATTTTTGCCTATTTTACTCAAAACAGAAAATCTCAACAATTAGATGCACAGCAATTCTAAAAACAAATATTCAGCAATCAATCATGCACATAAGACACACAGCTTTTACGTGGTTCACCCAATCCTCCTGGGCTACGTCCACACCACAAGGCATCGGCAATTCTTTATTAATCAAAAAACAGGAGATTACAAACTCTCACACCCACAAATCATCCGTATGGATACCTGTTATATAGCAGGAGAATCTAACAGCCTCATAAATCCTCTCAACTCAAATTTAGGATGCATTAACTCCCTCCCAACAAACTGGAGCTAATCTAGGAACTAATTCCTAATTTTTGTCACCTACTGAGATTTTTGCCTATTTTAATCAAAACAGAAAATCTCAACAATCTCCACCTTGACAACAATTAGCCTGATGCCCTGTTCTTTATTATTTTATCTTTTCTGCAAGCCAAGAGAAGCCAAACACCAACGCAGCTTCTCCAACAAAACTGGTTTCGTGAACATGTCTGCACAGTTTTCCTTTGTATGCACCTTTTCAAGAGAGACTCCCCTTTTAGTGATAACCTGTCTTACAAAATGGTACTTAATTGGAATATGCTTTGATTTACTATGATAGGCCGGATTCTTAGCCAAATGTATTGCACTTTGACTATCACAAAGTAACCTGATGTTGTCCTGTAACCTACCAAACTCACCAAGCAAACCTTTCAACTAAACCGCCTCTTTGCAAGCATGAGAAGCAGCAATGTATTCTGCTTCAGTAGTGGATAAAGCAACAATGTTCTGTAGCTTTGACATCCAGCTGATAGCTCCACCTGCAAGAGTAAAGACGTACCCTGAAGTTGACCTTCTCTTATCCAAATCACCTGCAAAATCAGAATCAACATATCCACAAACATATTCACCGCTCTTATTGTAAGTGATACAATAACTACTTGTGCCTCTCAAGTACCGAAGCACCCATTTCACTGCTGACCAGTGTTCTTTACCCGGATTTTCCATGTACCTGCTGACAACCCCAACTGCATGTGAAATATCTGGTCGAGTACAAACCATCGCATACATCAAACACCCTACTACATTGGCATATGAAATTCGAGACATATAATCCTTTTATTCATCTGTATTAGGACATAAACTCGAAGAAAGCTTAAAATGGGAAGCTAAAGGGACTGACACAGGCTTCACATTATTCATACCAAATCTCAAAAGTATCTTCTCAATATACTTCTGTTGTGATAGCCACAGCTTACCATTGCTCCTGTCTCTGAAAATCTCCATGCCCAAAATCTGTCTTGCTGCTCCTAGATCTTTCATATCGAATGTCCTTGCCATCTGAGTCTTCAACCTGTTGATTTCATCGATGCTTTTGCTTGCTAAAAGCATATCGTCAACATACAACACTAAGATAATGAGCATGCCATTTTTCAATTGCTTGAAATACACACAATGATCATATTCACTTCTAACATATTTCTGACTCAACATGAAAGAATCAAAACTTCTTATACCACTGCCGAGGCGACTGCTTCAGGCCATATAATGACTTCTTGAGCCTGCAGACAAATTTCTTATTGCGATGCTGAACAAACCCCTCCGGTTGTTCCATATAAATTTCCTCATCTAAATCACCATGTAGAAATGCAGTCTTAACATCTAATTGCTGCAACTGTAAATCAAGCAAAGCAACTAATGCTAACACAATTCTAATTGAAACAATTTTAACCACTGGTGAAAAAATCTCATGAAAGTCAATACCGGCTTTCTGAGAAAACCCTTTTGCAACCAGTCGCGCTTTGTACCTGTCCTCCGTATCATTCACACCCCGTTTCAGCTTGTAAACCCATTTACACCCCACAGTTTTCTTGTCTTTCGGAAGCTCAACCAGATCCCATGTGCCATTCTTACTTAAGGCCATCATTTCTTCCTTCATGGCTGCTTTCCACTTGTCACTTTTCGAACCTTCTATTGCTTCCTGATAGCACAGAGGTTCATCATCGTTAGCTGTCAAAGCAACTGAAGTAACATAATCATCATACCTTTTCGGTGGCCGTTTGATTCTTGTCGACCTCCTTAAGGATGTTTCTGGTGCTTCCTCGATTGGCTGACTACCACCTGTAGGAAATTCTTGCCGACCAGTATCTGAGACCTGTTCATGATCTAAACCTGAACCCTGTTCATGTTCTGAAACCTGTTCATTACTAGTATCTGAACTATGGTCATCATGACTATCATTAGAAGTGCTATCAAATTGAATGTGCTGAAAATCAGATACATCATCTTGTTTCAATCTACTATCTACATCTAACCGTACAAGAGAGGATTCATCAAACTTTACATCTCTGTTGATGATGATTTTGCGGGTAGTAGGATCCCACAATCTATATCCCTTTGTTCCAACACCATACCCAACAAAGACATACCTTTTAGACTTTGGATCTAACTTAGTTCACTGATGTTTAGGCACTAGAGCATATGCATCACAACCAAACACTCTGAGTTTAGAATAGTCACAAGGGTGTCCTTTCCATACCTCTTGCGGAATCTTGCAGTCTATTGTCGTCGATGGAGATCGGTTTATCACATAACAAGTTGTTGCCACCGCTTCCGTCCACAACTCCTTTTGCAACCCGGCGTTACTCAGCATACTCCTTGCTCTCTCTAGAAGAGTCCTGTTCATGCGTTCAGCAACTCCATTTTGCTGAGGAGTATAAACCGTGGTCTTATGTCTCTCGATCCCTGCATCCTTGCAATAGCCGTCAAACTCCTTGGAAGTAAACTCACCACCATTGTCAGTTCTTAAACACTTTATTGTTCTACCAGTGCTGTTTTCTACCAATGCTCTAAACTGTTTGAAAATTGAAAAAACATCAGACTTTCTTTTCAACATGTAGACCCACACCTTCCTAGAAAAGTCATCAATAAATGATACAAAATACGACGAACCACCATATGAAGTTGTAGGGGCTGGACCCCAAACATCTGAATGGATATAATCAAGTATGCCTTTACTAGTATGTTTGCCTGTTTTAAATTTTTGTTTACTTTGTTTTCCAAACAAGCAATGCTTACAGAAATCTAACTTTCCAGACCTTAGATTAGGAAGTAACTTGCGATCAACCAAAATTTTCAACCCTCTTTCGCTCATATGGCCCAACCTTTGATGCCATAGGCGAATGGAACTACTGTCATGTTCAGACACCGTAGACACATGAACTGACCCTGTTCTTCCTTCTAACTGAAATAGATTTCCTACTTTCTTAGCCTTCATTACTAGTAAGATACCTTTATAGATTTTCATAACTCCACCTTGAATTACAGTTTTATATCCATTCGTATCCAATGCTCCTAAAGAAATTAGATTTTTTCTTAAGTCTGGAACATGTCTCACATCAGTTAATATTCTAGTTGTCCCATCAAACATTTGTAGTTGTATGCTCCCAATCCCCACAATATTACATGTTACATCATTACCCATGTACACGACGCCATCATCAATAGATCTATACGTCTTAAACCATTCTCTATGAATACACATGTGGTTTGATGCACCGGAATCTAACAACCAATGTTGATCATGATTTGACATATTAACAGACAACACTTCGTCGCTCATACCTGAACCAGATGCCGAACCTGTATCCGTCGCATTTGCCTCCTTCTTCTCTGTCGAAGAATCTGCTTTAGGAGTTTGCTGTTGTCGCTTCCAGCAGTCCTTCTTCAGGTGTCCAGCTTTCCCACAATGCCAGCACTTCACCTTTGTCTTCTTTCCTTTAGACTTTGAACGAGAGTTGCTATGCTTACCCCCGGAGTGTCTCTCTCTCGAGCGACCTCTGGCCATCATTACCTCTGATGTAGAGGTGTCTACATTCAACTTCTTCCTCGTCTCCTCAGCCTCAGACAACAAGGCTCCAAGCACATCGTTCTCAAAACGGGCACTTTGAGTTTTCGTCATCTTGTTTCAGCAAAAAACACAATAATCTCCAAAATCAACCTTTTAAATAAAGTTAATCTCAAAACACTGCCTATGCCTTTAAAAACAAACTGATATCTGCCCTTTCACATACAAATTTCTGCAATGTGCACTTATATGTCTGTGATTTCATACCATATGCAAATGGTATATTCAAATTCAATTTTTAAATGCCCTTCACCACTCAAATCGATATATTATAACATCGATTTTACATATCGATTTTTACAAAACCATTTTAACAAATCGATTTTAATAAGTGATTACACAAATCGATTTTCACCTTATAAAACAAATCGACTTGTTTACAAACTCCAAATCGATTCAATTTAAACAAAGCCCTTTTAAATCGATTATTTAAAAAAAAATATCGATTTACCTCCACGCAGACCTTTTTGACCTTATTCGATTTACCTCCACGCAGACCTTATTGTATATGACATATAAATGTGTATATCGATTTACCTCCACGTAAACATAATCGATTTTATTTGACCTTTTTTTTACAAAACTGTCGCGGGGATCTGGCACCTTCCCGGTCTTGGCAAATTCTTCCTCAGCCTTGACGCCCTCATGAATCAACAAAGTTGCATCGCCCCCGTCATCGATTTGCATATCGATTTTTCAAAAAACATTTTAATAAATCGATTTTAAAACTTGATACCATTTAATAAGTGATACCATTTAATAAATCGATTTTTGAACAGGACTGATTTATAAAACAAATCGACCTTTTTTTTTTTAATCCACGCAGCAGCAAATCGACTTTTTTAATCTACGCGTTTACCATAGCAGCGTTAAAAAAAACTTCAAATCGACCTTTGGAAGTCGTTTGACCCAGTTCTTTAAAAAAACGTACCAATAGATCAACGCACCAGCAGCAATAGCACCTGTCAATGCTGCCAACTCAGTCCAAGCCACCAACGCTGTCAACGCTGCCTTAACCAGCCTGCGACTACATTCAACGCTGCAGGCACACAGGAATAGCACGCACGTAGCTCCAACACTCCATTACGCTCCACCTCACGCGCTCCAGCTGCGCCACGATCACTGATACACAACCGATCACCGATACACAGTTCAACAGAACCACCGAACCAGCTCCTGCGGCCAAAGTGACATCTTCATCCCCAACCAGGCAGCAATCCTCCACGCACAGCAATATGCAGCTTTATTTCAATGAATAAACCAGCAACGTCGCTCTCCAACATGCTCCGATACCATTTGTTGGAGATTAACACAGCAATCAGATGCACAGCAATTCTAAAAACAAATATTCAGCAATCAATCACGCACATAAGACACACAGCTTTTACGTGGTTCACCCAATCCTCCTGGGCTACGTCCACACCACAAGGCATCGGCAATTCTTTATTAATCAAAAAATAGGAGATTACAAACTCTCACACCCACAAATCATCCGTATGGATACCTGTTATATAGCAGGAGAATCTAACAGCCTCATAAATCCTCTCAACTCAAATTTAGGATGCATTAACTCCCTCCCAACAAACTGGAGCTAATCTAGGAACTAATTCCTAATTTTTGTCACCTACTGAGATTTTTGCCTATTCTATTCAAAACAGAAAATCTCAACAGAACATTCATAAAACCCTTTATAAAGATGAATAGACATTGATAAACGAAGAATTGATGAGACTCCACCTAATACTCGTTTGGCCGAGGCTATCCTTAATGTGAAATAATGTGAAATGATATTGTAGCTAACCCTAATAATAATAATTGACATATATTGTGACACATACTTTCAAGTACTATGGTTTCCCATGGCTGAAACTTGATATTTCTCATTAGTGAGGTAAGCCACGACCATTCGAAGTGCAAGGTTTATGATCGTTGGTATTTCCATCGAGTGAGAATTTTTTTTAATATTAATTTTTCAAAAAAATAAAAGTTTTATTATTTTAAGTAAATATTTTGTTAAAAATTAATATTGAGGAATAAATTAGTTTAGATCTATTTTAATTTTGGATTTATCCAATGAAGGGATTAAATATATTGAGGTGTAAATCTCTTTTTTGAGTGCAAAACTTGAGGAAAAGTTTGCACATTGAGAGGTTTGTTTCCTCTATACGCTTGATAGATCCTGAGTTAAGATGGATCTACGCTGGTTTATGTCCTTAGGTCATACAAAATTTGTTGAACATATAATTATTTTGATCGCTTTAAATATGCTAAATATGTCTAAATTAATTTGGCCAATCTAACTTTAACTTCGCTTATTTACCTCAATTTGTTGAGATGAAAGAGACTTTTAATAACTTGAATGATGAAAAATGATGAAATAAAAATTTTAAGTGCAAAGTGAAAACGTAAAAATGTTAAATGATAGAAAATGTGAATAATAAAAATATAATGAATTACAAACCATTTTCATTAACTATTTTATTCTATTATTCTTATTGTCACACCTATTAGTTATTTTCTATTACAATTATGAAAAAACTTAAAAGAAGCTTGCACTATATTTCCTCTATCATTGTTAGTCACTTTGTTTTCTCTCTTTGCTTGGATCCTTGGTTCAAATGCATTTGTCCTGGTTCTTTATAATATTATTTATATTATATAATTTCACAGACACACACACACACATATATAAGTATTCTCTTAGTCTAACTAGCCGTTATTTTCCAACGGCTTGTTGGAGCTTCTCATATCTATTTAATTGGGTCTCCTGATCAGATTTTTCATCAAGTCCTGATGATGAACCACACTAGCTGGTTCGAAACGCATCGACCAAATTTATTTGGATGTGATTTTTACCGAAAGATATTTTTTCACAAAGTATTCTCTTTTTTAATTTTTTTTAAATCTCATTTTTTTATTAAAACTTCAATTTTATCTCTATGGGAATATTTTTAGTAGTTCTGAGGATGGAGGGTCTACATATACCGCGAAAGTAATTATAATATTTTTGCATTTATATTTAATTAAAAAAAAATTATAAAATTAAATTAAAATAAAGTATTTGTAAAATATTTATATTTTGAAATAGATCATGGTTATTGGGCATGTGGTATTGATAAGCCATGATATTGTCTCATGGTATTGTAAGAGAATAATTTAAAGCCTAGATCCATAACATAATAATCAAAAGCATAGATGGCCCATGGTATTGATAAACTATGATATTAGCCCATGGTATTATGATTTTCTTTCCTCTTCTCCCCCTCTCTCTCTCTCTATTTTTCTCTTTTGGATATAGGCCCATGTTATTGTAAAAAACACTATTTAGAAGTTAATAATATTCATGGTAAATATCCATGATTAAAAATCTTGCTATATTGTAAATATTAAATTTTTATCCACTTATTAATTAAATTTAAATATGGTTATGCAATCATTATTTTAATTTATATGGTAAAATGAATGTTAATTTATAGGTACTATTTATATGTTATATATTTTAATGTGATAGATATATTTCTTTTATCTAGAAAATTGTTCATAATTTTATTAATAAAAAACAAAGTCCTAATAAAAAAATAAATTAATTAAAAATATCTCACATTATTATGACATATCACATCTAATACTTACACTCACACTCACACGTCTAAACTCTCACTCATCTAACTCACTCATCTAAACACATTTAATGCTCACACTTATACTTAATCTAACACTCAACCATCAACCTTAAACTAGATGATAAAGCATCTCAAATTAAATTTAATATAATATTTTTATTATTATTTTAAATTAATAATTTGTCAAAAAAATAATGAAAAATGAGAATCAGCCTCTGCCACCTCTTAACAATGACATCTCATCATAGTAATATTCTTTTATATCAATAATTTTTATATTTAATTTAAACTTACATTGTGAAAATCACATTTCTCTTCTTAAAAATTTATACATCACCAGCAATGTATGATATGTTAAATTTAAATTTATTTTAATTTTGCGTATTTTACTATAATTATTATTTTTCAAAAAAGTATCGTTAAATAAATGATATGTTAATTTGAGATTTATTTTAATTTTGTATGGTGTATTTTATCATAATTATTATTTCTCAAAAAATATTTAAATTAAATAAATTTTTAAATCACTAATTGATATTTTACATTTTAAACATTTTATTAATTTATATAGTATGTATATGTTTTTTTATCATATATTATGTAACATCTCTAAAAAGATTAATAAACAAATATTATTAATTTAATGAAGTTAATTTTCATAAGATAATTAGAATTAGATAAGGTGAAAGTACCGAAGAGTAATCTTATTCTCTTTACATAAAGGCGATAATGAGAGACTGCCTTGGAGAGATTACATCCGGGAGCATTTTGGAAAGTGCGTAGAGTTTAAAGAAGCTGTTACATGCGTTTCCTAATCTCTCGGCTTTGCAATATTTTTTTGCATGCACAAAGATAAAATAACAGTATAGTATCTTGAAAGTGCGAAAGTTTAAAGAACTCTCGCATTGGATATCGTGTTTAACCTCTCAGTTTTAATGAAATCTGGCATTGGATATAGTGTTTAATCTCTCAGATTTTAAAGAACACTGACCGTGCCCAAAAAAAAAAGCGGATTAGAGAGTAATAATGTCCATACGAGCCAGACGGTTGTGGCATACTTTTTTGGCAATTAAGGGCATTCATTTTCTTCCTTTAGGAAAGGCTGTGATGAAGTTGAGGGACGTTTCACAAATTCCATTCATTTTCTTTTATAAGAGTAGATTATCAAGATAAGTAATCTTTGATAATTTTTATTATATAAAAAAAAATTTGTGAGTTGAAAGATACAAATAAAAAATATACATCATATAGTTTTTTTGGAAAAAGATTATGAAAAAATAGTAAAGAATAATAATTTTTTCTCTGATATTTGTGGGGATAGGTGACATATATCAAGAAAAGGGTATTTCATTAGTTTATTGGGATGTGACTGAAACAAATTCACTGTTGACTATTTACCTGACTTGTTTTTCAATTTATTCTCATATCAAGATGAAATAAATATATGAGAAAATATTTCATGGGAAAATACAATAAGTTGGGATTTCCCCTCTTAAGGTGAAAATGTGTAATTGTGGTTAAAAATAATATCTTATGGATTTACCTTCTAAAAATTATAGACATAATTAACATTAGTTATAGGATTTTCTTTGGAAAGAATATCTTTATTTTGTGAGTGAAAGATAAGTCCATTGTGTTAATTACTTTGCAAGAGTTTCTGTAACATACATCAACATTGTTAATAAAAAAAAAAATTACAAACCTTTACCACATTTTCCTATGTATTATGTTTTGATTTAATTCCACCTTCGTTATTGTATTCCATGTAACCGGCTTTTTTTTTGAACTATACATAAATAATTACAGTATCTATCTAAATATTTTTCATTGTTTCCCCAATCGTTATAGAATAATATGAGCAATATTTGGGTTACATATACCATGGACTATAATATTGAATCCTTGTTTTATAGAATTCCTTATTTTGATGTTTCGGCTAATTTAATTCACATGTACCCAACACGATTTCCAACTATGATGGTTGTGTGATTCTTGCTGTGAAATCCGAAGTGTTATTAGTTATTAAATTCGGTTGTTGGATTTATTTAATATCTTACTGTCATGATTTAAAACAGAGACAAGTAGATTCATCTCCTCTTTTGATTTATCATCTCGAAAATCCAATGGTGATAAGGGATTAGGGTTGAGGAATGACCCTCCCTCTCATAACCGCTCGCACAAAATTTTTCGCTCATTTTGTTTGTCTCTCTGTTAGAGCTTCTCCACCTCTGGGATGAGTTGCAGGTTCCGGCGATGGCATGCTACACATCCTTTCTCGACATCTAGGTAACTGTTGGCTATTATCCGCCCTTAGTCGAGCCTTCCATGCTTGTTTTCCTCTTTGGTTTTATCATTCCACAGATGTGTTAACCACAGAGTTTACTTACTTAACATTTTCCCAGCAATTTTAAGGGTTGGGCTTTTTTAGTCTTGATACTTCATATATATATTCCATTACTTGATGTTTAGGTTGCTCAATACTATTGTTTTCTTCGAATTATGATTTCGCACCTCTACAATGCCACCTTTCAGCAAATTCAAGGTAAAACCCCAGTTTTCATTGTTATTATATTTTTCCTTTTTATATTTCCGCTTATTCTTATAGTTGGTTACAGATTTAGAGATTTCATGTTACCCCTTTTTCTTTGGCAGCCGTTCGGCCCCAAATCTCCGCACCTTCAATGTTAAGGTGAGGAGATACAAATTTGTATTCTATCCTTCTTCTCTTGATTTCTCTAGTCTAAATTTATACTGAATACTAAATTCTCTTAATCATATTTTCTACAGGTATTCTCTAGCTAAAGATAATGTACAACAATTCTAATCGGTACTCAACTTTCAGCTTCCCTAATTCTTTCATTCCGGCTCTGCTAGGTACTCATTTTTGTAAGGTGTTGGGTTGTCGACACCGAATTTTGGAAATGGGTTTTCTTTTATAGATTATCTATAGAGTCTTTGACTCTGATTCTAAGGCTTTAGCTAGAACTAGATTTCCTGCAGCGAATACCCTGGATGGGTATGTCGGGACTAACTTTCATGTATTAACTGCGTTAATTAATTAATTTTATTTCGTCTGTAGACGATGTTATCATTGAACCAAGTTCTCATCTTAATTATCTTTGTTTCTCATACACATTTCAATTTGTGACTCCTTGTCTAAATGTTTTCATTTATTGCGAAAGATATAAATAAAAGTTTTGTTTAGACTATGACTTGATTTTCAGTAAAGAAAATATACTTATTTATTATATCAATGGGATTCGTCCTTCTCACATATTGAGTCTATTGAATGACTTATTTTTGGTCTCAGAGTTTTTGCAATTCTAAAGTGGTGTTCGAGTCTAACTGTTTTCATTCTTAAGTCCTTCATTCGCATTGTTTAACTATCTGTAAGATATTGAATCTATCATTTTAAGGTCTGCTCTCAATAATTTAAATTATCAGTTATATATATATATATATATATATATATATATATATATATATATATATATATATATATATATATATATATATATATATATACACACACACACGCACACAGTCTAGAAACCTACTAATAAATGTTTTCTCGAGGAAACCCTAATCTTATTTGTTTTCTTTTCTAAATTCAGATGCTTAGAATTTACAGCTTGAGTTACAGTTTCTTTTCCCACATATGGGTTTGAAATCATGTGTTACTAGAATTTTAATATCTGGGTATTTCCACTAAACTGCTATATATATACAATTGAAAAACATCTACAGAAATTATTTCCTTTAGTATATAACAAATACCCTCAGTTATAACATGTTATTTATGTCTTTACATATTTCATAGCCATCTTATTTTTACTTCTGTAATTTCTATTTTCTTTTTACAGTACGAGCATTCTTTCTTTTTGTATCTAATTAGAGATTATGACCGAACCATAACTGTTCATGTAATATCATAGGCAGCAAGGGCAACCTACCTAGAACCTTCTTTCGAGGGGTCTAGGTTTATGGTCCTCAGGTTACCAGTTACTAGTAGTGATAACTTTTTACATATTTGCTATTATCTGCAATAGAAAAATAACATGTACAGATTCCTACTTAATTAACCAGACCTATAACTTTCTGCAAAATTTTCGAGTTAAAAATACAGAAAACCATACTTATCTGTCTTTTTTCTCTTACTGATATTATGCCTCCCTTCCACGAGTGAGGCTATTACGTCCTCCAACTCTCCCCTGTACTCCAATTTTGAGCCTTGTTGTTAACAGAACCTTTGGAAGAGACTTCGGGGCAATCCGGTCCAGTCTCTAATTCCAATAGTAACAGAAAATTGGAGTATTCCACTGGTTAGCACCAATCCAGGAATTTTTCTCCAGAGGTTTATTTCTCCAGTTACCAGACAGAACTCCCAAATTTCACTGGGATTAAAATTTTATCCTTAGAGGTTGGGTAATTGTTTGAACTAAATTATGTTCAACTAACTCTCAGATCTTGAAATCACTTTTACCATCAGTTTTTTTACTTTATGGAACCAATTTCATAATCAATTTTCATTACTTGAAAAAATAAATTTATGTTCATAATATTTTTGTTTTTAACATAATAACAGTAAATGTTTGAAAAATCTTAACAAATAACTTAACCAATAGTTAATTATTAAACCAATGGTTACAACTTCCCCCCTTGGAAGTGAACATCGTCCCTGGTGTTCTCATTCAGCTCCAACAAAAAGTTTAGTGTAGCCTTCCCGAATGAAACCCTCAACCTCCCAGGTAGCTTCTTTCGGGCCAAAGTGCTTCCATTGCACTTTAACCTGGGCGATGGCTCGTTTTCGAAGCATGATTTCCCTCCGATCGATTGTACTATAAGGCTCGACCAGAAATTCTTCGTCCGGCTGCACCTGCAAACAGTGAGCTTGAATTAGTTTTACTCCTAATTCTTAACATCTTTAATCAATCTGATACTCATATTCTACCTGAATATTCTGCTAGTGGATTATATGTTTCGAGTCGTGAATGTATATTTTCAGTAACAATACATGAAATACATTATGTACTCGAATATGGCAAGGCCAATCGGTAAGCCACAGGTCCCACTCGTTCCAATATTTGGAATGGGCCGCAAAATCTGGGAGCCAACTTGGCGCATGGGGCCCATCTTAAGGTGATTTTCTTTGGCTTAATCCTTACATACACATGGTCCCCCACTTCAAACTCACGATAGGTCATTTTCTTATCTGCATACACTTTTTTCCTATCCTAGGATGCCTTCAAATTTTGTCGGATCTTCTTTACTTCTGTCTCCATTTTAGCTAACATGTCGGGACCAAGCATCAACTTGGTTTCTGGGCTACTCCAATTAATAGGATTTCTACATTTTCATCCATACAAGGCTTCAAACAGACTCATCTTAAGAGATTCTTGATAGTCGTTATTGTAAGCAAACTCCACTAGGTGCAGGTATTCTTCCCACCTAGTTGGCGTTTGCATTATGTACATGTGTAACATATATTCCAAGATCTGATTCACTCGCTCTGTTTGTCCATCCATTTGTGGATGATAAGTAGTGCTGAAATTAATTTGAGTTTCCAAACCTCTGAACAATGTTTTCCAGAATGTTTACGTAAATTTTACATCTCTGTCAGATATGACAGTCTTCGGAATGCCATGCAATCTAAAGATTTCTCGCATGAATATGTCTGCTATTTGCACTGTCTTATAATTGGATTGCACTGGTATAAAGTGTGTTGATTTACTTAATCGATCCACCACAACCATTATAAACATTAAGGCTATGCATAAGTTGAGCATATTCCCTTGAGAATCAATCTAGGCCCTCAATTAGAATAAAAATAAAAAAAATTCAAGAGATCCTCATCCAGCTTAAGTTGAAATAGAAAGCCTTCGATAATTAAATAATAATAATAATATTATTATTATTATTATTTTATTATCTCTATTGATTCGAACCTGTCGTGTATTATCTGGTGTGGTCATGCATTCTCCGTGAGTAAAGGATCAAGTCGTAGTGGCATTAATAACTGAGATTTGGGAATGTTCTGAAGAAGTCAGCTAAACACTATGGTTGAAATCAAAGTATCGGCTCGATTTTTAATCTTGAGGATTATATGTTTGCACTCTACATATCTTTGTGAGTGACCTCAATTACTAGACTCCAACAGCTTCTAAGGTGCGGTGACAGCCTCGCAATGGTTCTTCTTTTCAGTTTCACACGTTCCTACTTACCCTCCCCTTGTTAAGCTTTGTTTTATTACATTATGAATACTTCCCCTCATATTTCTAGGCCCCACTCTAGCAAAGGTAGTCCAAGTAAAATTACATTAGAGAGTATTTATGAGTACACTGAATCTTTAGAAAGATGAAGAGAAGAAAGAGAAAACCATTTTAAACTAGAACTAACTACCATGCTTGAAAACAACCACAAATCATTAGAAAATAAAATAATCACACTCGAAATTGAACTTCAAGAAATAAAAGGTAAAATCCAAGAAATAGAACATAGTAAACAAGCAATGGATAAAGAAAATGACACCTTGAAAAGCAAGATTAAAAATCTAAAAGAACAACTACATAATAACTCAACCCTACATAACACAAAAAATAACTTGGATATTAAACCCATCAAAGAGGAAATTAATAAACTAATTGTACGCGACCATTAGCGCCACAAAAGAGCCTTAAATCTTATAATTGCGGGTATGGAAGAGAAAAAAAATGAAACCACATAAAAAATTGTTAAAGAAAAATTAAAAACAAAATCTTAAATTGAAGCAACTTATCTCACAGAAGCAATAGGGTCGGAAAGATACTTGAGCATATACACACACTCATATGTGTCAAGGTCAGTTTTAATGAACATAAATTGGATATACTCAGGAAATTCCCAAGCCTAAAAGGAACAAGAATCTTTATAAATGAATATCTCATTCCAGAGGACCAAGTTGAACTTAGGAAAGAAGTCGAAAAGGTCAAAGAGCCAAGAAAGGCGGGGAAATGGGAAATCATTAGGAATAAGAAAGCTATCATCAAAGATAAAGTCTCAAGCACGAGTGATAAATAGGGACTTGCATCACTTTGGATCGTCTTTTGGAACTGTGAGGCTTTCCCTAGTTTAAAGGTCCTATGTTAAGTTGTATCCCGGGTGATATTGACCTTATCATCTTAATGGAAACTTGGGAGCATGATGAATCTAGGGTCTCTCACCTTGGCGGGTTCACTCTTTGGTCTGTTTGGAATAAGAAATCCTCTCAGAGGGGTTTTGGTGGTATAGCCTTTCCTCTCACATCTGACTTCATAAAATCGACCCCTTCAATCAATACATTTGGATTGAAATCTCTGATTCTACAACCAATAGGATATTTCTTGCTATTTTTTATTTCCCTCCTATCAACTCTACCTCCTATAAGAAGAACAACCTGGATAAGAAGTATCCTTTCAATACTTTAGAAAAAGACATCTTCAACCTGAGGAATGAAGGTAATATCCTTTTTCTTGGGGACTTTAATGCTAGAACTAATACTAACCAAGCCATTACGTTAAGTAACATCTCTAGCCCTGACCCCATGTGGCTTGATGAAGATAGAAACTTAGCTAATAAATTCAAGAGAAAATATGAAGACATAACCAAGAACTTATTCGGTACCGAGCTCCTCAAACTTTTCAGTTCACGGGACCTAATCATTTGTAATGGTATTAAAAAGTGGCCCCTCTCTGAGCAGATGACATGTTTCCATGGCCTGGGTAGCACTGTCGTATATTATGTGATTTCTGACACCCTCGTCCTCAATCATATTACAAACTTTGAGCTACTTGATGTATTTGAGCCTGAATCTTACCACAAACCTCTATATATATCCCTCAACCTTGCTATCCATACCACCCACATGAAGGAGACCAAGGAAAGTAAAAGACACTTTTGCTTCGATAGAATTAATGCCGACCTCTTCTTAAAGGATTTAAAGAGGGATTTAGAATCCATGACTTATAAAAACAACATCAATCAAATTTATTACCATTTCACTACTATCATTTTCAATACCATTAGCAAGTTCTTTAATGAGACTTTGTTTAACCAAAATAATAGAACTTCCAATCCATGGTATGACAAGGATTGTAAAATTGCCAGGAAATCGATCAGAGACACTCCTAATGAAATCACTAAGCTTCAGAATATCAATATATACAAAAATATCATCAAGAGGAAAAAAAGTCCATATATTAATAAAAGACAGGATTATCTTATCCACCTTTCTAAAGTCATGCCCAGAAAATTTTGGCGGAATGTCCTTGTTCATAAAACCAAAGATATTCATTCTATCCCATTAGAAAACTAGGATAATTATCTTAAGAATTTTTATGACTCTCCGGACATGATGAGCACCAACTTAATCACTCCAATTGAGGAGGATGTATTTTCTCTAGAAGACATTGAGTCTAGTATTAATAATCCTGCTAATGGGAAAGCTAAAGAAATGAAGTATACCAAGCTGATATCCCTAAAATGAGAAGATCTATCCTCATTCCCCATCTCCATGAGCTTCTCAATTTGGTTGTAATGCATGGCTTCCGTCAGCTTTGGACGCAAAGCCTTATTGTGCTTATCTTTAAAAATGGGGTCAAAAGCAAACCATATAACTATAAGATGATTATGATTAGCCACATCGTGGCCAAGCTTTATGGGCTTATTTTGGAATAGAAGCTTATCCTTTGGCTTGAAATCCAGGGAAAAAGATCTAAAGGACAAGCTTTTTTTAGGAGACATCACTCGACTATTGACCATCTTGTCACTTTCAGAATCATTGTGCAAGAATTTTTCAATAGTAAAGTTGATCTCCTCTATTGTTTTGTGGACTTTAGAAATCTTTCGACACTGTTCCTCAGGATAAGCTTTGGGAGAGACTTAAATAGATCATGGTCCCTCCTAAGCTGAGGAATGTTGTGATTCGTCTCTACGAGACCGTCACTTCCAAGCTTAAGACCAACGAGGGGTGGCCTAAAGACATTAAATGCAATATTAGAGTTAAGAAAGGGTGTCCCCTATCCCCTACATTTTTTGACATATACATCGATAAGCTAGAGGAGTGTATGGAATCTGCAGGATGCAAGGGCATCAAGATTTCTGGTGTTCTCATTACTCTTCTCCTTTATGTCGATGATATCATTATTCTTGCAAAAATCCATGATGACCTTGACAAGCAGCTTCAGACTCTTCATGACTACTGATCCAAGATGGGTATGACGGTTAATTCCGAAAAGAACAAATTCATGATCATTAAATCCAAAAAGATCACCCATGGCAGTTTCGTGTATAATTACCAATGCTTAGAGAAGGTTTCTTCTTATAAATATTTGGGCATTGACATCCCTCATCAACTCAATTGGAATTATAGCATTGAGAAAAGGATTATTAGAGGCTGGAAATCTTATTATGAGCTTGAAAACAATTGTAAGTTGATCAATCTTTACATTTGGAGTAAAAAGAGGTTACTCTTTGAGACTCCTGTCACCCCCATTGTCTTATACAGTTGTGAAGTGTGGGTTGCAGTATATCCAGAGATTCATGGAGGAAGATTGAGATTATTCAAAAAAAATTCATAACCTGCAACCTAAAGATCAAGGGAAATACTCCCTATCTTATCCTCTTGAGTGAATATGGTTTGTCCCCCATTGAAAATACGACTATGTTTAGATATCTGATGTATAAGAAGAAGCTTTACAGCATGGATTCCAAAAGGATCCCCAAAATTGCCTCTAACTTTAGTCAAAACCCTCACCTTCGCCTCAAGCGCGGGTGGCATAAGGATGCCCATTCTTGGCTCAACCATTGGGGAATTAAGGAGGAGCTCAGTATGGGAAGCAAAGATAGTGTCAAGAATACTTTAACCTCCAAGTTTAAGAACAATATGTGGGAGGATCAAGAGCTGGAGGCTAAAAAGAAGCTTCGATACTATAAGGAGGTCATCAAACCCACCCTTGATAATCAGAATTATCTCTCTTTGTTGACCAGCACTAAGAAAAAAAATGAACATCCTTAGATTAAGAACTAATTATCATGAGCTTCGAAGTGAGACCAGGCGGAATTATATTCCCAAGACTCCCTGGAACGATAAATCCATCATATTTTCAATATTAAGTGGGTGGAAGATGAAAATTACTTCCTTTTAGATTTCCTGACTCTCAGTCACATCTGCTCTCAATTCCCTAACATCTGCCACACTTCCAATCTTCTTGACCAATTAAGCCAACCCACCTATAGCGATCTTGGAGCGCTTATTTCCCTTCTCTTCGACCATAGAAAAAATATTTTGAAGACTCAAACTTAGATTCTTTTTTGAGGTCTTAGCAGAGATTAATCATCATCATCACAATTAGATATTAAATTGATATATGAGGTTTTTTTCATTTAAAATTTATAAAGGTATATATATTTTAATCCTCTTTGAATTTGAACCTATAACATTTTACCAAAGAAACACACTCTTAATTGTTGTTTTATATATAAATGGTCAGGCTAGACATTGTCCACCTTTTTAATCTCCATTTGACATTTTTCCGTCTAATGTTTTGACATGGGTCAACTTTAACTTAAGAAGAAAAAATAATTACATATCATATTGTAAAATGAACCCTTTTTCAGAATAAATGTTTCTTATATATAAATAAATGTTATAAATAATAATGAGGAACTTATTAGAATTGGAATAATCTCAAATCCCTCGAAATTGGTGGGTGGGGAGCCATCGAATCTAATTTTTTTAATTTATTAAAAGTAATGAACCTTTTTGCTAAATAACATTTGTTTATATATAGATGAATGTTATAAATAATAATGACGAACTTATCATCGAGGAACTTATTAAAATTGGAATAATCTCAAATCCATAAGAAATTGGTGGGCAGCCACATGGCACTAATATATAATCTTTTAAATTTTTAAAAAATCAATGCAATCTAACAAAATCTAACAAACTCTGTAATACACATATGTAAAATAAACAATTCAATAATGTGAAAATTTTCCAAACTATAAATGGATATTATATACTTAGTAGGTGCTCCTTCAAATCAAAAGTCTTAAGATAACTCCTGCACAAAAATTCTTTAAATAACTAAGATGAAGTCCCACCTTAATTCATGTTCAACCTCAGACATTATTGGGCATTTTATGGTTTAGGAACTGATCTATATGTGAAGTTGCTTGAAGATTATGTAAATTTTGCAAGTGATTAAATTAGGGTTTTAAGCCTCTTTTATCAAATTCATAAACATGATAACTAAACTCAGTTTTTGCAGTAAACAAGAGAAATATCTCCATAAAAACAAACACATAGCATCAATTGATGAAGGAGTTCACCCTTCCTGGGATACATATCCTGGTCCAACTTCCAATGGTTGGGCCTCTTCCATTATGCCCAAAAAATGTTGTTTAGATACATTTACAGTGCTAAAATGGTTGTACTGATAGTTCCAATGGCTTCAGAGCACTCAAAAACCCCTGTCTAGCCTCTTTCTACTCCCAAAAAGGATAAACACTTAAGAATTTATGGTCCTCCCAAGTCCTTCAGTTATTCATCCTACAAATTCACCCCAAAGAATTTTTCTCCAACTACCGGTGCAAATCGTGGGATACTTAATTTTCTGAATGTTGTCTATGCATCGAATATTTTATTATAAATCGGGGGGGCGGGGCTTTGATTCCATTCAGGGTGCTTTCGGTCTTATAACATAAATTTTGGTTGGCCACTAGGGTGCAATGTGGTGACCTCTAGTTGGCCCACGTGGTGTTCCCTAGTTGGTATGAACAACAACCAATAGAAACACCCCATTTCAAAACCAATATGAATGCGACAAGTGGTGCAATGCCATAGGCCTAAAACGTCAAGTCAACCATGCACAGTCAGGGTCCAGTCAGCAATACGAACCGTTGACCGAGCAGCCATGTACATCCAAAATCAATTTATTTTTTTATTTACCCAAACAAACTAATCGCTATTGCAGGAGCATATGATGTCGGTTTGGCACAAAACTAGTTGCACCAGATTTAGAACGACGAGATCTACGCAAACACACAAGTTTCGTTCCATTATAAGAATTTTTAATATTGAGCATAAATTTGATCCACCGGATCATTCCTCCCCACTGAAAGCTTTTGGACCTCCAAAATCTCTTTATATGTCAGTAAATAGATGTGGGATCAGCTCCCTCACCCTTCCAGTCTTTATCCACTGAAAATTTCTTGAATGTGACATTTTGAGCTTTCATTGAAAACTAATCATTTTCCCTGATTTTGGAGACCTTGACTTGTTGTTGTAGATATCGTCTTGCTGATATTTCCTAGAATTTGCAGAACAACAGCTTGTCCTTGAAGGAACAAACACATTCCCTTCTCAATCGTCAATAAAATAAAGCTTAAACAACTTCAATTTCTTCTCACATTGAATATTTGCGACACAACAATGTTTAATATGTCTAGCCTTGTACTTGGCTCGAATCTTGACCAAATGTGATCGACATCACCATGCAGCATCCCATTTCAAAGGTAACACTTTTTGAAAACCACAAGAAGGAATTTTTAACCCAATGCCCTCTTTGTCAAATTTCTTTGGCACTTTCTCTTTGACCTTTTCACTTTCTTGCACTAGCATCTTGTTCACATCACTGTTCAACAATGATGCATGTTGCTGCAATTTTACCTCATCTTTTGTACCTCTTTTAGGAGGAAACATGTTAGACCCCTGAAACATCTTATCACAACCAATAGCAACCTCAATGAAATCATATATTTCATTTGATGCATCTCCTTGAAATGTTTTATTCACAACATCTTCATGCTTGAATATTAACAAAGTAAAATTTTGACTAGCATTCACAATTCTCTTCATTTATCAAGCATGCATAAGAGACAAATTCATCTTCTTACTATGCGCTCTAACAATATACTCAATCTCATTCCTAAACTCAATAACAATATACTTATTCTCATGGCAATGAATTATTTCTCTCCTATCATAAAGATATGGGCATCCCAAAATAATACCAGAAATATCAAGTGGAACAACATCAAGTTCAACTTCATCAAGAAGTTTGTAGTGATTGCAAATCTAAGTATGCATTTCCTCGTCACCTACAAATTTTCATTCTTACATATCCAACCTAAAGGATAAGTTCTTGGATGAGGAATGGTCTCTAAATTCAACTTCTTGACTAGGTCTTCAGAAATCATATTTGCTTGTGAACCATTATCAATAGGGTGTCAATCTTGGTACGATTTGATATAAATCTAACATGGAAAAGCTCAATTCATGTTTCTTCATCTTGAGTACTATTTATAAAACTTGAAGAAATATTACTTGCAATGTCCTTACCTTTAAAACCGATTGTCGTGATCTTTGTTTCATCTCTGAAAGCATAACCTAAATCATGTGTTATTGTTGCAACTCTCTTCTCCTTATCCTTGTTTTTAAGCTTGTTGGGTCTCATCTCTGGATGGAGTTTCTAGCAATGATCTTCATCATGGCCATTTTTAAAAAAATGTTTACATGTGAATTTTTATTTCTCTATATTTTTGGAAGGCTTCTTATCTTTACCCTTGAAACTTACCCTTTCCTTTCTCTTTAGACTCAAAATTATTCTCACTTGTCTCATCTAAAACATGTTTCCGTCTTTCCTCTAGATGTGTGGCCTGAACAAAAACTTCATCTAAAATTGAAGGATTAAACATGAGAATATTACATCTTAGTAACTATGCAAAAATCCAATGTATTTCAACAAAGCTTCTTGAGATCTCAAATCTACATGCAAAATTATAGCTCTTCTCCTAAATTCTTGAGTATAGCTTTGCACACTTTCTCCTTTTCCTTTCCTAAACTTTTGTCAATAAGTTATAGTTTTTTGTGTGTATGCTAATGGATAAAATTGTATTCTCAAGGCAGAAAAAAATCATTCCAAGAGGTTAAGACCTTACCATGTTTCTTCATGTCCTCTTGAGTTTTGACTTCCCACCAAATTAGAGTTTCAATTTAAAATCTTAGTGAAGCAAGCTAAATCTTGGTGTCGTCATCCTTGATTCTTTGTATCCTGCAATACACTTCATGTTGACATACCCAATTGTCTAATATTTAAAAATTTACCTATCCATAATACATAGGCAAATCAAACTTAATGTCAGGCTTCAAAAAATGGAGTTTTACCATGACCTTTTGGAGAATGTGGCGGCATTTGTGAAGGGCTTGTTGTGGAAGAAGATGATGGCGAAGATGGTGGTGAGGATGGAGGTGAAGATAATGGTGGTGTCAAAGGTGGTTTGTCACCATTTCCATTACCTTTTGGAGTCTTATCTCTGTCTCATCCTTCTCCCTTTGAAGACTTATCTCCATTTGGAGGATTGGATCTCTCCACTTGTGACCTTGTGCTTCTCTCCTCATAGAGAACTTTCACCATTTGTTTCATATAAAAGAATTTTTTTCTAAAGTATTTTTCATCCTATGACATATTTTCTTTCTCTTCTTCATGTGACATACTTGCTTAAGCTTTAGCTACAACTTGAGGTAGAATTTGTGGTGGAGATTATGGAAAACTTGCTCTCCTTGTCCTTGACCTAACTTGAGTAATTGCAACCACAAGCTTTCCTTCTCCTCTTTTGAGCTTCAACCTTGTAAGCATCACATACACTTACAAATAATTAAACCCTCACAACAACAAATAAAACATAAGCTTTGATACCAAATTGATCTGTGTGAAGTTGCTTGAATATTATGTAATTTTTGCAAGTGATTAAATTAGGGTTTTAAGCCTCTTTTATCAAATTCATAAACACATAAACATGCAAATTAAACTCAATTTTTGCAGTAAACAAGAGACAATATCACCATAACGGAAAATACAGAGTAGCAATTGATGAAGGAGTTCACACCTCTTGGGCTACATCTTCTGGTCCAGCTTCCAATGGTTTGGCCTCTTTCATTATGCTCAAAAATGGTGTTTACATACATTTATAGTGTTCAAATGGTTGTATTAATAGCTCCAATGGCTTCAGAGCACTCAAAAACCCTTGTCTAGCCTCTTTATTCTCCCAAAAAGGATAAAAATTGAAGAAGTTATGATCCTCCCAAGTTCTTTAGCTATTTTTCCTACAAATTTTCCATGCCTTCAAACTACCTTACAAATTCACCTCAAAAAGCGCTAACGGAGTGACTTTTTATCCAACTACTAAAACAAATCATGGGATCATTTAATTTGCGCAATGTTTCCTATGGATCGAATATTTTATTATAAATCAGGGGGGTCAGGTTAAGCCCTAGCCCTTGGTCTTACCCCTTTATTTCTCATGGACGAGGTGACCAAGGCTGGGGCTAAGCCCCGACCCAGCCCCCAAGCGCGCCCACCATAATCTTTATATTAAAGTTTTGAACTATATATGTTAAATGATGTTGTGTGGCGCGTTGGTAGGGTGTCAGTATTTCTGCTCGAAGGTGCTTTGTTCGATTCCATTTGAGGTGCTTTTGGCCTTATAACATAAATTTTGGTTGGCCACTAGGGCACCATGCGGCGACCTCTAGTTGGCCCATGTTGCGCTCCTTGGTTGGTACCACCAACAACTAATAGAAACACACCATTTCACAACCAATCTGAATGCAACAAGTGGCGCGTTGCCATAGGCCAAAAAATTCAAGTCAACCATGCACAGTGAGGGCTCAATCAGCAGTACAGACTCCTGGTTGGGCAGCCCTGTACATCCAAAAACAAATTTTTTTATTGCTTACCCAAATGAACAGATCGTGATTGCAGGAGCATACGGTGTCGGTTTTGCGTGAAACGAGTTGTGCCGGATTTAGAACAACGATATCTATGCAAGCGCACAAGTTTCATTACATTCTGAGAACTTTGAATTTTGAGCATAAATTTGATCCACCAGATCATTCCTCCCCACTTGAAGATTTTGGACCTCCAAAAGCTCTTTATCTATTAGTAAATAGATGAGAGCTAATATCCCTCACCCTTCCAGTCTTTATCCATTGAAAAATTCTTTAATGCGACATTTTGAGCTTTTCTTGAAAACTGATCATTTCCATGGTTTTGGAGACCTTGACTTGTTGTTGTAGATACCATCTTGCTGCAATTTCCAAAAATTTGCAGAATATAAACCTGTCCTTGAAGGAACAAACACATTCCCTCCTCGGTCTTCAATCAAAAAAAGCTTAAACAACTTCAATTTATTCTCACCTTGAACATTGTCGACACGACGATGTTTAACATGCATCGCCTTGTGCTTGGCTCAACTGTTGATCAAATGTGATCAACATCACCATGAAACATACCATTTCAAAGACATCACTTTATGAAACCCATAAGAATGAATTTTGAACCCAATGCCCTCTTTTTCAAATTGTTTTGGCACTTTCTCTTTGACCTATTATCACAAAATTAGACCTAATAGGCTGCTTCTCAAACTAGTCTTGTGCAACTATTTAAACCAAGCTTTGGTTGAGGCTTAGCCTCCTCAACCTGAGAGGGCTCTCTCAAGAGTTACTGATTTTGAATAAAATTGAAGATGGCTAACTCTATGTGTGATCATAAACAGATAAATGATGAATTTGGTTGTAAATCATATTAGCAAGAGTACATTGGGCTTATGGAGTCATGATAGCTTTGGTAAAACCAATCAATCTACTTAGCATGGAAGTTGAGGCATGTTAGAGTTTTAGTCAAAATATACACATATGAAATAGTAGAAACACAGTCAATTTGCCTACATAGGAAGTCAGAGCATCAAGGATGAATTCTGAGTAAACATAAGCAAATACCACTGCAATAGATAGTAAAAGGATGCAATAGAACAAACACACACTAAAACTTTATATGAATCTCAAGTTGGCTAAGCAAACTTCTCTGTATTAAAGCTGAAAACAGTCACTTACAGTAAACACAATCTTTTTGATAAATGTTCAACCCTCTCTAATTCGACTCCTTGATATTTTATAGATCATTTACATCATAAGATAAGCTTATCCCCAACTAGATACATCGAATTCCTATCTTTGACACCTATCCTAACCATATAACATGGTATTTATTACAAAGACAGTTGTAAACCTAATACAGAGTCCTATTACAAATAGAACTAGAACTCTCTAACTCTACTCATAACAACTTTATCTAAACTTTATTACATCATTTGCCACCTCTATCTCCATAAGGTCGAATCCTGATGATGAGCTCCGACCTGTTATGACCATAATGCTGATGATGTTGATCTCCTGCAAACTAGGAAATTGTTCCCTTGTTTTTTAGGCTTAGGAATCTTTAAGTTTTTGAAACACTCTGACCACTATGAACCCATAACTTTGAGGCTATCTATTGTCAGGAACTATAATAGCATATGTCCAAAATCATCCCCATGTGCCAGCTGTGCAAAATCCACTTCGAACTCTCAAAATAGTGAAAACAGTCCTGCACTACGAAAGCAGCATAGTTTCGTAGCGTAGTCTTTTTACCCATTTTCCTTCAAATTTTTGTTTCCTTTTCTTTAGGGTAGTTTTGATATTCACTTGAAATGACTTCTCTAAAAGTTTCAAGTCAAAACACAGGATTTTCCCTCCAAAAATTGATAAAGAAAGGGTGAAAAACCTGCTACAGCAGTTTCGTAACGCATTTCACCCTTTTTGCATTGTGTGCGCTACGAAACTGTTATGTAAGCAGTTTTAACCAAATTTTATTCAAAGTTTGAAACAAAAAGGTGCCAAAAATTCATAGAATCACTAGCTTCATCAAAACCATCAGCCATATGAACTGAAACAAAACTTTCATAAAGTTTATTCTTCATTTTCCATTTGAGTTTGCTTTGAATTTGTTATTCTGCACCTTTGTTTTTTAGTTCATCTTGAGAAATTTTCAGTTGTAGTTCAAAATCTTCAACTTGGCCTCTTAGCCTTATATTACTGGCTCTCAAATGAGTATTAATCACTCTGATAAATCTCACTTCTTTGATAGCTGGCACTATCCATGTGAAAAACTGCTCTGCACCACTTGGAATTTCAGACCTAGAAATAGTTTGGCCTTCCCATACTACTTTCATCCTCTTGAATTATGTTTTCTCAATGATGTGCTTTCTGGCCCTTTTCTTCATTGTGGCAATCTCTTGTTTTTTTTATGTCGATTTCTCCTCAAGCCTTCTATACTCTGTCAAATATTCTTTTTCCTTCATTATTCTACTAGCTGCATGCTCTACTACTGGTGATGAGAGGTCAACCACCTCTTTAGGTACTTTGACTATTTCAGTAGCCTCTTGGAGCTCCTCACTATGTTCTTTGAGCCTTTTAGTATGCCTAGTCAAAGGCTTCCTAGCTTTAAAGACAAAGGCTGCATTTTCATCTTCAAATTTCAGTTTCTTTGTTGATTTCACTTTTTTCTTTTTGTGTTCATCTGTTCCAATAAAATCAGCTTGCACAATAGGTGACTCTTCTATATCAATTGCATGTAATATGTCATTTAAGTTGCCTTTCATCACTGAGTTGTCATCTGAACCTGAAACAACTGTTTTTCCCTTTGATGCTATTGCTTGACTTCTTGTCACTCTCTGGATTTCCTGCTTGTTGGCCACTTGTTTTTGTTTAGCCTCTTTGACACTTTTTAAACTTTGTTTTGCAGGTGAAGGATTTTCTGCAATAAGTACTGGTGTCCTCTCTGTTCTATTTTCAACATGTTTCCTTGGTTTCAAATTTATAAATCTCTTTGCTTTAGTAACCACTGGCTGACTGGATTCTGCTACTGGTGGTGAAGGATTCCCTTTAATTTTAGGGTTCCTAGCTGGGGTTATAGTTTCCATTTCAAATCCATTCATAAACAAAAAGGAAGACCAATCCCTATTTATCTTCGAAATCTCATTCAAAACCAATAACTTTATTAAACCAAGGTGAAACAGAGATGTTTCACAGCCATCAAATTTGGCTTGGACTTTGTCAGCCATTTTGGCAAAGCTTCTATGCAAATAAAATGGAAAATCTAGTGATATCATACCTGTGAAATGAAACATTAGCTTGAAATGATAAGTGTAAAATTTATGGTACCTGCCTTCACATGTGAAGTATCTTTGAATATTAAATAGCAGCTTTGCATAGTTTTCCTTGATACAACTTCTGGGTATTGCATTGTTCAGGTCCATATCAACATATTCAGGTTTCATAAATTCCTTGCATGGTTCCATGTCAAACCTAAACCCTCTAAACCAAGATTCCTGCCCCCTTGGTATCTTTGTCACAGAAGCTATGATCTCAGGTGTGACTGGTACATTTAACATTCCAATTTTGGTAGTGGTTCCACTGAAACGTAAGGAAAACTCCTTTGACACCTGAATGTGACCACCCTGTAGTTTTTTACAAAACTAGAGACAGCCTGCTTTGATGAAAGCCTCCATCACTGTTTGATCCTCAACTAAAGCTTTCACATTTTCAGGTTCATATCTTAGACAATGTCCTCCTCTGTGAACTTTATTCTCATCTGCCATACTTCTTGAGAAAAACCTGTTAGCTTCTCTAGAATCTGTAAAACAGCCTCAATTGATCATGCATGAACAGCTTCGCTTGATAACATAGAACAACCTTTCTTGAGAAAAGGAATAACCTCACTTGATTATATTGAAGATAACCTTGGTATAGAACAACCACAGGCTTAATTTTACTACGTCAGAGCTTAAATAGTTGAGTGGAGGCAAATGAAAACTGGAATGACTAAATTAGGCAAAAATTTGAATTTGAGATGCCACCTCATGACTAAATGATGCTTCATTGATATCCTATCATGACTATGATGACTGTAGGACAGGTAAGTACATCGAATCTGGTAACTAACTGACTCACCATACCCCTATCCTATCATTCCCCAACTAAATATGACAAATTTTGGCTCATTTTACATGACAGCTAAGATATCGCGCTTTCGTAGCGCTCACAGTGTAATTTTTGCAATTTGCGCTATGAAATCAGCAGTGCTTTCGTAGTGCATTTCCTCTTTTTTGAACTAACAGCGCTACAAAACGGTGGATTCCTGGCCAATTGCAGAAATTTAGCCCAAAACTTAACTGAATGACCTTTAAATGAAAAATGTGAATATTTGACCATGGAATGGACCTCTAAATACCTTATTTGAATTCAGATGATGAACATTAAACCTCTAAAATCTATGATCTATCCTTAACCAAACTAAAATGACTTTCAGACCTATTTTGTTAGGCCCCTATATTACTAGTATAGTCCCTTATTGTTGTTAGTGTAACCCCCATATTGTTATTATTGTACCCTTGTAACCCCCATATTGTTATTATTGTGCCCTTAAATTATTATTGTTAGGTCGGCTAGGATTACATTGTGGCCCACTAGGATTACATTATGGCCCCATGGACTCCTATATATAGAAAGGAGGTTTTGTAAATTGAATCATCGAAGAATTGTTCATTTATGTAATGTATTGGAGGTTTCCCCCTCGAAGTGGCTTATTTCTAAGGCGTTGATATCTCTCTTTTCTTCTATTTTTGGAGCTAGTTACACAACATTTGGTATCAGAGCTTTGGATTCTAGGGTTTCGCTGCTCTAAACAGGTCATCATGGCATTTTCGCTATAACGTTTTTTCTACGAAGGTTCAAAATCTGAAATTTTTCGGGTGCGAAGCTAAAATCCTGAGGAAACTCCTCAAAAAATTTCAGATCTTTTTTCGCAATATTTCGGAGATATGATCTGTGGAAGGTAGTGCTTTTTCAGGCTCCCGAATTTCATCTCAAAGAGGTGATCGTGGGAAAATATTCATAACTCTCTCTCTAAGCATCGGATTGGAGTGCCGTAAAAATTGGTCGCAATTAAATGGAATTTAGTTTCTTGGCTATCAATTTCAGAGCCGAAGGACAAAACAATGACACGTGGAAAGCCGTACAAGTTCGCTCTACTGAACCAGTCCAAAATTGGGTCATTGTGGGAGATTGGACATAAATTTGTCTTGAAGAATCCAAATCAGATCAGACTTCTGGCATTTGAAAGAAGCTTCAGAGGGCTGCTACAGTGCTGAATTTTAGATATTGAAGATTCGCAATTACAGAGATAACTCAATTTAAATATCGAGCTCCTCAAAAGCAAGTAAAAGGTGTGTATTTTTTTTCCGAATTGCATAAGTATTGTTTGAAGAATCAAGTTGAATTGATTCCAAGGGCATATTGTAGAATAGATATCAGTATTGGATTCTAAAATGGCCCCTAAAAATAATTCAACACCCATTAAGCCTTTAGAAGGCTCTACTATGACTCAAGAAGACGAAGAATGTCACCATGACATATCAAAATTACAAGAGCAAGTGCAACAAATTTCGCTCTCGCAAAGAACAACAAAAAATGAAATGGAAGTTTTGAAGAAAGGCGTGGAAGCTAAGATGAATGGTTTGGAAGCTAATATGGATGGCATGGAAGTGGGCATGGAGGAAGCTAAGATGGATGACATGGAAGCTAAGATCGATGAAAAAATGAAAGACAACATGGAAAACATGAAGAAGGATCTAAAAGTAGACATCGAAGGTTTGGCAAAGTTGATACAAGAAATGTTTCCTAATGGTGAAAAGATAGTAGAGGAAACTCATGATGAGAACAAAATAAATGTTAATCGTGATTTCATAAACTCTACTGTTGGAGGGTAGAACCACCATATTCCAAAAATCGATATGAGGAAGTTTGACGGAAAGGATCCTGTAACATGGATACTACAGATGGAGCAATATTTTGATCTCCATAATGTGCAAAACACAAAAAAGGTATGCATTGCAACTTTACATTTAGAACCAAATACATTTGTATGGTATCGATGGCTTTGCTCCCGTAAAAAAATTGTCACTTGGTCAATTTTTACGGAGGAAATGATAGCACATTATGAGGATACAAAGACCAACACCTTATTTAGCCAATTGATAAATCTAAAACAAAAGGGTTTAATGGGGGAGCACATTGAGGACTTCCAAAAATTGAATATAAAGGTAACTGATATTCCAGAGGAACACAGGATTGATCTCTTCATAGGTACTTTAAAGGATAACATCCAATATGAAGTTCGCGTTTTGGAACCTGATTCATTGGAGAAGGCATTCAGGTTGGCAAGAAAAATTGAATGTAAAATTATGGGGACAAGGAAAACTACCACTCACTTCTATAAAGAGGGAAGTGTTGCTACTCATATATTTCCACAACCTACAAGGTTGACACCAAAAAAATTAGAAGAAAAAAGAGCAAAAGGGCTTTGCTACAGTTGTGATAGCAAATACATTAAAGGTCATAAGTGTGCTGAGAAGAAATTATTTTACATAGATTGTGAAGAGGAAGAAAAAAATTAACAAGAAGAGGAAATACACCAAGAACCAACCCAAGAAGCGGAAGAAATGATTCTGACCATATCGTGTAATGCACTGGCAGGAATTACCACTCCTCAAACTCTCAAGATAGAAGGGCATATCAAGAAGAAAAAGGTAATAGTGTTGATTGATTCAGGTAGTACCCATAATTTTATTCATTGTAAGGTAGCCAAGGAATTGAATTGTTTCCTATACCCAGCACCAGAATGTCAAGTGATGGTTGCAAATGGAGGAACTATAAATTTCTCTAGAAAATGCCATAATATCAAGCTAACCATGGGGGAATATGTATTGAATAGTCCAATGCTTTCCATTCCTATGGGAGGTGCTAATGTTGTACTAGGAGTACAATGGTTACAATCTTTGGGGACAGTAGCTTTTAATTTTCAAGAACTTTTCTGGAATTTTTTTTCAGAAGGAAAGGAAGTTGAATTACGAGATATTGCAGGGAAGCCGGGAAAGATAATAATCTCTAATTTCATGACAAAGCTTCTAAAGAAAGAACAACGAGGTGTAATTGCACAATTATGCTCACTAGAAGTTCCAACATCAAAATCATCTATTTCTGCAGATCTCCAACAAGTCTTGGACAACCATTCCAAGGTGTTTGAAACTCCCAAAGGACTCCCACCTATTCGTGATCATGATCATGATATTCATTTGATTCCAGGAAGTGTTCCTCCAAACATCAGGCCTTATAGATATCCTTACTTCCAAAAGAGCGAAATTGAACGTATGATTGCAGAAATGTTAGAGGCGAGTATAATTCAACCTAGTCAAAGTTCTTTCTCTGCTCCTGTGGTATTGGTACACAAGAAGGATGGATCATGGCGAATGTGTCCAGATTATAGGGAGCTCAATAAGCTCACCATTAAAGACAAATTTCCCATTCCTGTGATTAATGAATTATTGGATGAATTACATGGAGAAATTTATTTTACCAAGTTGGATCTTCATTCAGGATATCATCAAATTAGAATGAAGAGTGAAGATATTCCAAAAACAACATTTCGAACTCATGAGGGCCATTATGAATTTTTGGTCATGCCTTTTGGCCTTACCAATGCACCTTCTACATTTCAAGGGTTGATGAATTCCATTTTCAAACCCTTCCTTAGAAAATTTGTGCTAGTATTTTTTGATGATATACTAATCTACGGTAGGTCTTGGAAGGATCATGTTGAACATGTTGACAGGGTGCTCAAACTATTGCAGGAGAAACAATTATATGCAAAAACATCCAAATGTTTCTTTGGAGTACAAGAGGTGGAATATCTGGGTCATATTGTGTCTCACGAGGGTGTTAAAGTAGACCCTAACAAAATTAAAGCCATTAAGGAATGGAAAGTCCCCACAACCATAAAGCAGTTGCGAGGATTTCTCGGGTTAACAGGGTATTATCGCAAGTTTGTTAAGAATTATGGGAGAATAGCAGCACCTCTAACAACATTATTGAAGAAAGATGCATTTTCATGGACTCATGAAGCAACTAAGGCCTTTGAACATATTAAAGAGGCAATGTGCCTAGCACCGGTCTTAGCTACGCCAGAATTCACAAAAACCTTTATTGTGGAATGTGATGCCTCAGGAAATGGAATTGGTGTTGTTTTAATGAAGGAAGGAAGACCCATTTCTTTTGAAAGTCATCCAATCAAAGGAAAGTATTTACAGAAACCTATTTATGAGAAGGAAATGTTAGCAATATTGCATGCACTAAAGAAATGGCGAACATACCTAATGGGAAGACACTTCAAGGTAAAAATTGATCATGAGAGTCTTAAACACTTTTTGGAACAAAGACTATCTTCAGAAGAGCAGCGAAAATGGGTCACAAAGATGTTGGGTTATGACTTTGAAATAATCTACAAAAAAGGAAAGCTTAATGTTGTTGCAGATGCACTCTCAAGAAAGAATGAAGGGGTGGAAGCATTGCTTTGTGCCATTTCTATTATCCAACCAGATTGGATAACCGAAGCAAGAGATGAATGGAAGAAGGACAAAGATGTGTGGACACTCATTCAAAAGTTGCAGCAAGATCCTAGTACATCTGATACATTTAGTTGGAAAAATGATTCCTTATGGTACAAAGATCTCTTATATCTTTGTAAGAATTCCCAACTAAAACAAAAGATTCTTTTGGAATTGCACACTTCTCCTTTAGGAGGACACTCAGGATTTTTAAAAACTTACCACAGGGTGAAGAAAGAATTCTTTTGGGATGGCCTTAAATCTGATATTCAAAAGTTTGTGGCGGAATGTTTGGTTTTCCAACAGAATAAAGTGGAAACAATTAAGACCCCGGGACTTCTACAACCTTTATCCATTCCAAGTCAACGTTGGGAGGAGATTTCAATGGATTTTATCACGGGTTTACCTAAGTCTGAAGGAAAGAGTGTCATCATGGTGGTAGTTGATAGACTTACCAAGTATGCACACTTTTGTGCATTATCTCATCCATTTAAAGCAAGTACAGTTGCTACTACATTTATGGACAGAATTCAAAAGCTACATGGAAGCCCAAGGGTTGTTGTGAGTGACAGAGATCCCATTTTTACTGGAAATTTTTGGACGGAGTTATTTTCTTGTTTGGGTACTCAATTAGCTCATAGCTCATCTTATCATCCTCAATCTGATGGTCAAACTGAGATAGTAAATAAATGTTTGGAAGGATATCTTCGTTGTTTTGTATCTGATAAACAAACACAATAGGTCAAGTGGTTACCTCTCGCTGAATGGTGGTATAACACTTCCTTCCATACTACAGCAAAAATGACCCCATTTATGGCACTTTATGGATATCATCCACCATCCATCACATCATATTTAAGGGAAAATTCGAAGGTTCAAGCAGTGGAAGATCACATCAAGCATCAACAAGAAGTTCTCCAACTCTTAAAGGATAACCTGAATTTGGCACAAAACCGAATGAAACAACAGGCAGATCAACATCGCAGCGAGAGAAGTTTTGATGTAGGAGATTGGGTATTTTTACGGCTACAACCATACAAACAAATGTCCCTCAAGCAAGCTAGGAAGGATAATAAATTATCACCAAAGTACTATGGTCCTTACAAGGTGTTGCAAAATATTGGTACTATGGCATACAAATTGGAGCTTCCTGCTTCTTCACGAGTGCATCCAATTTTCCATGTTTCATGCTTAAAGAAGGTTATGGGTGAAAATCTTCCAGTTCAAACAATATTTCCAGAACTTGATGAGGAAGGAAAAATCATATTGGAACCTGAAGCGGTCATGGAAACAAGAACTCGACAGCTACGGAATCGATCAATTTCAGAGTATCTCATCAAGTGGAAGAACTTACCCACTGAAGATTCTACATGGGAGGACGAGAATTTTATACAGAAGCACCCAGAGCTACTCAAGCGTTGAGGACAACACTTTTTTGAAGGAGAGGGGCATGTTAGGTCCCTATGTTACTAGTATAGTCCCTTATTGTTGTTAGTGTAACCCCCTTATTGTTATTATTGTACCCTTGTAACCCCCATATTGTTATTATTGTGCCCTTAAATTATTATTGTTAGGTCGGCTAGGATTACATTATGGCCCCATGGACTCCTATATATAGAAAGGAGGTTTTGTAAATTGAATCATCGAAGAATTGTTCATTTATGTAATGTATTGGAGGTTGCCCCCTCAAAGTGGCTTATTTCTAAGGCGTTGATATCTCTCTTTTCTTCTATTTTTGGAGCTGGTTACACAACATATTTAGACCATGATCAAAAATAGAGTTGACATACAATGTTTTGAAAAAAAAAAAAATTATGGTGATAGCATGACCTTTGCACTTTCTTGCACTGGCATCTTGTTCGCGTCATTTTTCAACAATGATGCATGTTGCTGCAATTTTACCTCATCTTGTGTACCTATTTTAGGAGGAAACATCTTATACCCATGAAAAATTTTATCACAACTGTTAGCAACCTCAATCAAATAATATTTTTCATTTGATGCATCTCCTTGAATGGTTTCATTCACAACATCTTCATGCTTGAACATTAGCAAAGAAAAATTTTGACTAGCATTCACAATTCTCTTCATTTGTTCAACATGCATAAGAGACCAATTCATCTTCTTACTATGCACTCTAACAATATACTCAATCCATTCTTGAAAAAGTAATACTTATTCTCATGGAGATGAAAGATTGCTCTCCTATGATAAATATATTGGCTTCCCAAAACAATACCATAAATATCAAGCGGAACAGCATCAAGTTCAAGTTCATCAAGAAAGTTTGCAGTGATTGCAAATCTAAGTAAGCATTTCCTCGTCCCCTAAAAATTTTCATTCTTACATATCCAACCTAAAGGATAAGGTCTTGGATGAGGAATGGTCTCTAAATTAAACTTCTTGACTAGGTCTTCAGAAATAATATATTCTTGTGAACCACTATCAAATAGGGTGTCAATATTGGTATGCCTTGAAATAACTATAACATGGAAAAGCTCAATTCTTTTTTCTTCATCTTAAGTACTATTTATACAACTTGAAGAACTAGTACATTCAATGTCCTTACCTTTAAAACCCATTTTTGTGATCTTTGTTTCATCTCTGGAGTTAGAACCTAAATTATGTGTTATTGTTGCAGTTGTATCTCATTCTCCTTGTTTTTAAGCTTGTTGGGTCTCATCTTTGGATGGAGTTTCCAGAAATGATCTTCATCATGGCCATATTTAAAATAATGTTTGCATGTGAGTTTTTCTTTCTCCATCTTGATGGAAGCATTCTTCTTACCCTTACACTTGAACTTACCCTTTCCTTTCTCTCCAGATTAAAAAGTATTCTCACTTATCTCATCTGAAACATGTTTCCATCTTTCCTCTAGATGTGTGGCGTGAACACAAACTTCATATAAATTTGAAGGATTAATAACGAGCATAGTATGTCTTAGGTAAATATGAAAACCTCCAAATTATTTCAACAAAGTTTCTTGAGATGTCAAATCTACATCCAAAATTAGTGCTCTTCTCCTAAATTCTTGAGTATAGCTTTGCACACTTTGTCCTTTTCCTTGCCTAAAGTTTTGACAATCCATTATATTTTTTTTGCATGCATGCTAATGGATAAAATTGTCTTCTCAAGGCAGCAACAAAATCATTCCAGGAGGTTAATACCTTATCATGTTTCTTCATGTCCTCTTTAGTTTTGTCTTCTCGTAAAATAAGAGATGCGCTTTCCAATCTTAATGAAGCAAGTTGAATCTTGGTTTCATCATCCTTGATTCTTTGTACCCTGCAATACACTTCAAGTTGACGTACCCAATTTTCTAATATTTCAGCATTTACCTCTCCATCATACATAGGCAAATCAAACTTAATGTCAAGCTTCAAAAATGGAGTTTTACCATGACCTTTTGGAGAATGTGGAGGTGTTTGTGAAGGGCTTGTTGTGGAAGAAGATGACGGTAAAGATGGTGGTGAGGATAGAGGTGAAGACAATGCTGGTGTCAAATGTGGTTTTTCATCATTTTCATTACCTTTTGGAGTCCTGTCTCCATATCCTCCTTCTCCCTTTGAAGACTTATCTCCCTTTGGAGGATTGGATCTCTCCCCTTGCAACCTTGTGCTTCTCTCCTCATATAGAACTTTCACCATTTTTTTCATATCAAAGAATGATTTTCTAAAAAAAAAATTCATCCTCTGACATATTTTCATGCTTTCCTTCATGTGACATACTTGTTGAAGCTTCAGCTACAACTTGAGGTAGAATTTGTGGTGGAGATTGTGGCAAACTTGATCTCCTTGTCCTTGACCTAACTTGAGGACTTGAAACCACAAGCTTTCCTTCTCCTATTTTGAGCTTCAACCTTGTAAGCATCACATACACTTGCAAACAATTAAACCCTCACTTCAATAAATAAAACATAAGCTCTAATATAAAATTTAGATGTATGTGAATTTTCTTGAAGATTATGTAAATTTTTCAAGTGATTAAATTAGGGTTTTAAGCCTCTTTTATCAAATTCATAAACACATCAACATGAAAATTAAACTCAGTTTTTGCAGTAAACAAGAGACAATATCACCATAACAGAAAACACACAGCAGCAATTGATGAAAGAGTTCACCCCTCTCGGGCATCTCCTGGTCCAAATTCCAATGGTTTGGCCTCTTTCATTATGTTCAAAAAATTGTGTTTACATACATTTATAGTTCTCAAATGGTTGTACTGATAGCTCCAATCACTTCAGAGCACTCAAAGAACCCTGTATATCCTCTTTCCTCTCCCAAAAAGGATTAAAACTGAAGAATTTATGATCCTCTCAAGTTCTTCAATTATTTTTCCTACAAATTCACCTTGCCTAGAAACCACCCTACAAATTCACCCAAAAAGCGCTAACAAAGAGACTTTTCTCCAACTACCAACACAAATAGTGGGATACTTAATTTTCCCAATGTTTCCTATGGACCGAATATTTATTATAAATCGGGGGGGCGGGCTAAGCCCTGGCCCTTGATCCTGCCCCTTTATTTCTCGTGGGTGCAGTGACCAGGGCCAGGACTAGCCCCGACCCACCCCAGAAACATGACAACCATAATATTTATCTTAAAGTTTTGAACTATAAATGTTAAGTGATATTGTGTGCCGCGTTGGTAGGGCACCGATTTTGCTACTCAGAGGTTCTGTGTTCGATTCCATTCAGGGTGCTTTCAGCCTTATAACATAAATTTTGGTTGGCCACCATGGTGCCACGTGGCCACCTCTGGTTCACCCACATGGCTTTATCTGGTTGGTCTGACCAACAACCAATAGAAACACATCATTTCACAACCAATATGAATGCGACAACTAGCGCACTGCCATAGGCCAAAAAATTCAAGTTAACCACGAACAGTCAAGGTTCATTCGGTAGTACGGACTGCTGATTGGGCAGCCATGTACATCCAAAAACTTTTTTTTTTTGTTTACTCAAACGAACAGATCGTGATTGTAGGAGCATACGGTGCCGGTTTTGCGCGAAACGAGTTGTGCTAGATTTAGAAAAATGAGATCTATGCAAATAATTTTGAGATCAGGAATGGCCATCCTTGACATAAATATTTCTTAACTACGGTTAACTTACATGGTCACTCGTTATTTTCGGACCCACATGAGCTATGTAAATGAAATTTTAATTACATATTGTTTCTAGAAAGATGAGGAAGAAAGAAAGAAAATTTTAGCATCCACAAGGCTAAAGATATCCCATGGGACCTCTTTTAGAGTGAAAATTTTGAAAAAAAAATATGCACCTAAAGAGATTTAATCATCTTCAAAAGGAAACTTGGATTTTGTAAACTACGCCACATAAATTTGCAATTGAAACAAATCTTTTTTAGACAAAATTTAAATCTAAATTTAAATTTGGAATTAATGGCTACGGAAAAACGACTCCAAATTAATTTAAATTTTTAAAAAGCAAATATCTAAAATTCTAAAAAAAAACCCCTTCTTTATGTTAATTGTTGAATATCCTGGAATCTGAAGGTCACTCGAGTGAAAGATGCTCTTTATTTAATCTCATTATCAACACACATTGACTTTATCATTTCCTCTGTGCAATTACATTTTTTGTGCGTCAATGCCCACAAGGAGCTATGGTAATGTTTTTCCTCATTAACTTGCATGTTATAGCTTGGATATAATATGTATATAATATTTTAACATAGTGGTATGATTGGAAAAAAATGATTTAGCTAGGCGGTTCAACATCTGTGAGACAAGCATCTACACAAGTGTGAGACTATTGAAAGCATGAACACATTTCATCTGTCATGCAGGCATCTGCACAAGTGTGAGACTATTGCAACCATGAACACATTTCCTCCCCTCCACCCTTTAGGTTGTTATCTTTTGCAATAACACCATAGGCATGTTCAATTCCTTCGGTATATCTTTGCACTTTTAAGGGAAATTGCTAGTATTTATTTTTTCCTTTTACAAATAAGGTGAGTGAAGTCACCACGAAGGATGATTAACACCAAAGAGTGAATGTAATTTCCATAATGTGAGGAAATGGATTGAAGTTGAATACTGGATATGCTAGATTACAATGTGATAGAGATATAGAAGTTGAAATTATGGAGATTATATCTCTATTTATATAGGCTATAAGTAGAGATTGTAATAATTTTTTCAAGTGAGTATTATGAAGTTAAAAAGAGTGTTATAAATTTGAAAAGAAAAAAGAAAAACAAAAAGATTAAATAACATTTCTTCAGAAATGACATGTACATAATTATGATGTAATTTTATGATATGTTTAAACCAAAATTAATTTTTTTAATATTAAAATAAAAGGTTGCAATATTTTTAGAAGGAAAAAAATAAAGAATATTATAATATTATGTTTTATGATTTTCTTTGAAATTTAAAATTAAAAAAATAAATAAATAAAAATATTTTTAATTTAAAAAATAAGAGATTTAATTTTACATTTTTTTGAGTGGTTAGGGTTAAGAGTATGAGATAAGAGGTATTGATAATGTAAAAATAAATAAATTAGGTAATAGTTCTATTCTAGTTTTATATCACTGACAATATAATTTAGTTTAAGGGGGTCATTTTAACACTATTTATATTGTTAAATATTAAGAAACAACTAGGAATATAAATCAAACTTTTGACTTTCTAAAAAAAATTTAAAAATGGAAGAATTTGAATATTTTTTATATAAAAATATATATCAAGATTGAGAAATATTTCTTCTACCAAATTCAATAAAAACTTACATAAAATTTCGTAAGATTTTTTGATATTATTAATATCATATTATTATATATATTGTTAAATATTTAACTAGTGTATAATATAAAAGCATACGTTTCTTTTGGATATGAAGTGAAATGGTAACCAAGCTCTACTATCCAAGCTTTATGTATGGTTTTGAAATAAGAAATCTGAGGAGTAGACATGGTGCATAGATTCACTCAAAAAATTTCATATATTACTCACACAAAACTAAAATACAAGCCACATAAATAGTGTTAATGAAATCCAACAAATTCCAAACATGGAGAACATTGTTGAGAAAATCTCTCAACAAATTCCAACAACCAACAAACCTAATATAACAATTTACTACATGGTGCATACATTCACTCAAAAAATTTCATATATTACTCACACAAAACTAAAATACAAGCCACATAAATAGTGTTAATGAAATCCAACAAATTCCAAACATGGAGAACATTGTTGATAAAATCTCTCAACAAATTCCAACAACCAACAAACCTAATATAACAATTTACTAATGTAAGCATTATTTCCAATTACCCCCTTTAATGCTTACACTACATCATTACTGATCCAGGTGGGTATTAGTGGCCACCCACATATTCCACCTAGATCTCCAGTCGGTTTCATCGATCCCCTTGTTTATAGCAGCATTTACCATTTTTAGCATATTTTCGGGTCCTGAAATTTTGGAGTAGTTTTGACCCCCTAAACGATGTTTTTTAGGCCCACCGAAGAATCATAGATGTAGAAGAGGGCCTCTCATCCCATGTGCATGGATGATTTGAATTTTACATGCGCAGAATGTGTACAATCATCCTGTTGACGACCTCTGTTTGACCATCAGTTTGGGGATGGAAAGCTGTGGACTTGGTCAGCTTAGTGTCCATCATTGACCAGAGCCTGGAACAAAATGTGTTGAGGAACCTGTTGTCCTGATATGATATGATAGACTGTGGGATCCCAAATTTCACCAACACTCGTTCAAAGAAGAGTTTAGCAGTGGCTTTTGCTGTGATATTCTTCTTACGAGATGCCATAATGGCCATCTTCGAGAATCTGTCAACGACCACGAAAACACAGTCGTTTCCATGCTTAGTAGAAGGAAGGCCTGACATGTAATCCATGGATATGGATTCCCAAGGTCAGCTAGGGGTAGGTAGCGGATTATAGAGGCCTTGCTTCTTGATGGTCGGTTTAGAAATGGCGCAAGCAGTGTAGGATTTGATGTACTTCCCGACATCATGTCGAAGGTTCAGCTAATAGAAATAATTCTGCAGTACTGCCACTGTTTTCTCTACCCAAAAATGCCTAGCGACTCGACTGTAGTGTGCTTCCCATATCATCTTGGCACGCTTGCTTGAAGGAACACAAAGGTGTCCCAGTTGACATAACAATGCATCTTGGAGGTGAAATTTTGGAACTTGTGTACCCCCCAAGAGTGCCTTGTATGTGTGGATGAATTCTGAATCGCTCTTGTAGAGAAGCATCCAAACATAAGTCTTGTGCCCACAAGACTTGAGAACAGTGGTTAGCACCACGATCGGTGGTCGGCTGAGGCAGTCTGCAACATTATTGGTGCTACTCTTCTTTTACTTGATGTTCAAAGGAAACTGTTGCAGATATGTGGACCACTTTTGATGGCGATCATTCTGCAACTTCCCTTCTGTCTATATGAACTGCAGGGGTCGGTGGTTTGTGTGGATGGTTTTTTCCTTACCCAAAATGTAATTCTTCCATTGTCGAGAAGCCTACACAATGGAATACATTATTTTTCATAAGTGGGATAATTTCAAACTGTGTCGGACAATGTCTCACTGTGACATGCCACTAGATGCCCCTATTGAGTAAGAAATGCCCCAATAACATAGTCAGAGGCACCTATTTCGATCTCAAATGGTTGTTTCAATTCTGGTAATGTGAGCGTTGGGGCAGAACAGAAGCGATGTTTCAATTCTATGAACGACTTCTGTTGAGATTCCGACCAAAATAATTTTACTTTCACTCCTCCCTTGGTGACTTGACTCAAGGGCCAAGTGATATGAGAAAATCCCAACATGAACCGGCAGTTGAAATTATAAGACCCAGAAAGCTTCGAAACTCTGTTAGAGTGGTTGGGGCTAGCCAATCGGATCCACCTCCCTTTCATCAATAATGTATCCCAGACATTGAACCTGGGTCATGCCAAAAGTGCACTTCTCCAAATTGGCACACAAATTCTCTTGCCGCAGTGTTTGGAGGACTTGTCGGATGTGGTGGAGGTGCTCTTCCCAAGTCTTGTTGAAGATCAGAATGTCATACAAGTACACCACTACAAATGATTTGGTGAATGGCCACAATATGTTTTCCATCAACCTCATTAAGGTTGCGGGAGCATTCGTCAACCTAAAATCCATGACCAGCCATTTGAAAAGGCCCTCCTTGGCTTTGAAGGTCATCTTCCACACATTGTAGGGATCGATTGGTACCCAATGATACCCAGACTTCAAGTCGATCTTGCTGAAAATATTTCGCCCCTTTGAGTTGGTCTAGAAGGTCATCAATCTGTGGGATCGGGTACCTATTCTGGACATTGATCTTGTTTAGTGCTTGATAGTCAATATAGAGTCTCCAAGTCCCATCCTTCTTCTGTACCAACACGATCGAGCACCCATAGGGAAATGAACTTGGCCAGATGTGACCTTTCTGTAGCAGCTCCTGAATCTGCCTCTTGATTTCATCGTTCTCCAAAACAGAGCGTTGATAGATTGGTTCATTGGGTAGCGACGCACCTGGGGTCAGATCAATGGGGTGCTTGACCTGACAGTGCAGAGGAACCCCTGTGGGTGATGTGAAGAGGTCCTCGTACTCATCCACAACCTTGTCCATTTGTTGTTGTCGTGCAGAGGAGCCCTGTCTGGAGGTCGTGGTCATGGTATTCTTCTTGCCCTAGGGGCAGATCATCAGGAAAACAAATTTATTGGTTTGGGAAATGATCTTACTACATTGTTTTTCAATAACCAAAGACATAGCGGCAGGCAGTGGTACCTCTAGTATCCTGTACAGCTTATTTCCAAAAGTAAAAATAACAGCGCGAGGCCGGGACTCATATATAGCATGTTGCTTCCACAAGTATGGATGGCCTAATAATACATTAGAAACATCAAGAGGATAAATGTCATATAATACCTCATTCATGAAGGGCTTGATGATATAGGGAAGGCGGCACTACTAGCTAACGCAGAGATCTCGTCCTTGGTGAAGCCACCTGGTGGTGTATGGTTGTGGGTGTGTTGTGGTCGGCAAGCCCAACCACTTCATGGTGTCTGCTGAAATGTGGTTCTTTTGGCTCCCATTTTCAACAATGAACTATAGCATGGAACCCTTTACCCACATCTGGGAGTGGATGAGACGCTCCTCCTACTCTGGATCTTTCAGTTCCTCCTTCTGGATCTTCGCAGTGGCAACAGTGGCGTTGGGCTCCGCATCAATAATCTGTTTCCATTTTTCATTCCCCTTGCCAAGTTCTAATTCAGAGTCGGCGCATGTATCCGATTTAGAAGCCCTCATCTCGGCCACCAGCAACTACTTCGCTCGACACTCACTTGTGTTGTGAGTGGAGCTCTTATGGAACTCACACCACTTTCCCGTGTCCTGCTTTGGCTTCACAATGTTGTTCTTTTCTTGTGGATTTGGTAGGTTGTCTTGGGCCACCATGCCTTGGCTTTGTCATTTATTTTGCGGTTTGGGGGCCCCTTTCCCTTGCTTTTGATTCGCAGATCCAAAGTATCGCTTCTTATGTTTGAAGTTCTGCTCAATCTTGGTAGCATACTGGTATGTCGTACTAAGCGAGGAGATGTCAAGGAACTCCATTATCTCTTGAATGTATCTGTGCAAAAAACTTTGATACTTTAGCATCAAATTTTTCTTTGAATCTTTGATACCCAACTCTGTGCATAGGGTATGGGACAAATTCGTCATCTCATGCACATCTTGATCCTTTTGTTGCCGCAGCGTGGTCCATTGTATGTACTTGTCCTCATAGCTCCCCGTGGGATATTATTGTTCCTTGATGGTGTCTTGGAAAGAATTCCAAGTGGATACGGCTGAGAATAGAGAGGATTCTGTCTCGTCCTTTTTCTCACAGTAGGTCTCCCATCAGTCCTTGACATGGGGGGTAGCTTTGAGGAGTGCAAAAATAATCTTCTCCTAGTCAGAAAAGTCATGAACCGAGAAATATCCTTCTAATAGATTCAACCATCTATATATGGCATTTTCATATATTTTACCCTCAATATGGGAATGTCAAAGTTTACTTGTACCTTAAAGGGATTCATGCCTCCAGAGTGGTTGTTGGATGCAGATGCGTCGCTGGTGGGCAATCGTTGAAGGATCTAGGAAAATTTATCCATCATTGCGTTAATTTGTTTTTCGAGGGCCTCCTCATGCAATATTTTGATAGGATCTCCTGCTTCCTCATATTTATTTTCATCCCCCATGGGCGGTCATCGATTTTTGCGAGGCTAATCTTGCAAAGGTTCAACCATATCAAACCCTAACTCCTAATACCCCGACCTCGTTGGGGACATGCAAAGAAGGATCGAGAAAAAGCAGACTTCTCTGATGCCACTAATCCGGATTTATGCATTAACACAATAGAATACACATATAACCATAAATACAAAGATGCAGCATAAATAACACTTCATTTCATTAATATCAAAGAATTGAAATTTTCTTACAGACAGAATGGAAATAAACTAGCTAGGGTGTTGGTAGCTTATCTCTGAGAAGAGATGTGGTGGCTACAGGCCTCTTAACTGTGTTCCAATGAGGCTCAAGGGCCTATTTATTATATAAAAATAGTGGAAAACCCTAAACATCCAAAAACCTAACCCTAGGAGATGAAATCTATGGGCCCCGTTTGGGTAAGTTAGTGTTTCAACTTCTCGGGGTCGTAACTTTGACATACTATCTCTGTTTGACGCACATGATACATCGTTATAAATATCTATCCGAGGAATACAACTTCTAACTACGAATATAAATTCCGAAACGGAATCATATTCGCCAAAATCATATTAGCCAGAGGCGCGATGCCCAAAAAATGTTCTTTAGGGCCTCAAAACGACTCCGGAAGTTCAAGACCCGAAAAATTGGAGTAAGTTGTGCCGAAACTAAAAAAATAAAAGAGTCAATGGTGGAGCCCCAAGTGGAATAGGTGGGTGGCCACCAATATCCACCTGGATCACACCACCTACTACCATCTCTTTTATCTCTACGAAGCAATGCAATAAGATCATTCTCGAGACCGATAATTTTGTCTTCATTATGATTCACCCTCAAGGAAAGAAGAAGATGGTGGCCACATCAACATCCTCCATATAGGGGTCCTATGCATGGGAAAAGCAGATGGATCACACCGCTACCCAACGAACTAATCTATTAACCTTATGTTCTAAAGAACGATGAAATCAAGAAGCATATTCAGGAGATGTTGCAGAAAGGGCACATCAGTCTGATTTTGTCACCCTGTGGGAGCCCGATCATGTTGATACAAAATAAGGATGGGACCTACAGACTTTTTATTGACTATCGGGTGTTGAAAAAGATCATTGTCCGTAATAGGTATCCAATCCCACAGATTGATGATTTTCTGGACCAAATTAAGGGGGGAAAATATTTCGGCAAGATTGACTTGAAGTTTGGTTATCACCAGGTATCAATCGAACTCTTTGATGTATGGAAGACTTCCTTCAAATCCAAGTAGGGAATTTTTGAATGGCTAGTCATGCCTTTTGGGTTGAAAAATTCCCCCACAACCTTCATGTGGCTGATGGATGACATCTTTCCACCCTTCACCAATGCATTCATGGTAGTGTATTTGGAAGACATCCTGATCTTCAGCCATAGTTGGGATGAACACCTCCACCATATTCAACAGGTCCTCCAAACCCTGTGACAACACAAGTTATGTGCTAATTTGGAGAAATACACTTTTGATCTGACCCAGGTTAAATATATAGAGTGCATCATTGATGAGAAGGGTGTGCATGTGGACCCATCAAAGATACAAGTAATTCAGTATTGGCCAGCCGCAACACTCTAACAAAGCTCTGTAGCTTTCTGGTTCTTGCCAATTTCTACCCCAGGTTTACTTTGGGGTTCTCTCATATCACTTGGCCTTTGAGTCAAGTCACCAAGGGCGGAGCGAAAGCAAAGTTATTTTTGTCTGAATCCCAACAGAAGGTGTTTGTCGAGTTGAAGCATCACCTCTGCTTTGCACAATTCTCACATTACGAGACCTACATCAACCATTTTAGATTGAGACAGATGCCTTTGATTATGCTATTGGTGTGGTTCTTACTCAACAGGGGCATCTAGTGGCATATCACAGTGAGACACTTTCAAACACAGTTCCAAAGTATCCCATCTATGACAAAGTGATGTATTCCATTGAGCATACCTATTGACAATGGAAGCATTACATTCTAGGGAAGGAAATGGTCATCCACACATACCACTGACCCATGCAATTCATACAAATGCAAGGAAAGTTGTAGAATGGTCGCTGTCAGAAATGGTGCATATACTTTGTATTCACTATCAGGTGCTGAAAAAAATCATTGTTCGTAATAGGTATCCAATCGCACAGATTGATGACCTTCTAGACCAAATCATGGGGGCCAAATGTTTCAGCAAGATTGACTTGAAGTTCGGTTATCACCGAGTATCAATCGAACCCTCTGATGTATTGAAGACTTCCTTAAAATAAAAGGAGGGAATTTTTGAATGGTTGGTCATGCCTTTTGGGTTGGAAAATGCCCCCACAATATTCATATGGCTGATGGACGACATATTGCGACCCTTCACCAATGCATTCGTGGTGGTGTATTTGGACGACATCCTGATCTTCAGCGAGAGTTGGGATGAACACCTCCACCATATTCAACAAGTCCTCCAAACCCTACGGCAACACAAGTTATGTTCCAATTTGGAGAAATTAACTTTTGGTATGACCGAGGTTAAATATATAGGTTACATCATTAATGAGCAGGGTGTGCATGTGGACCCAGCCAAGATACAATTAATTCAGCATTGGACAGCCCCAACACTCTAACAGAGCTCTGCATCTTTCTGGGTCTTGCCAATTTCTACCACAGGTTTTCTTTGGGGTTCTCTCATATCACTTGGCCTTTGAGTCAAGTCACCAAGGGCGGAGCAAAAGAAAAGTTATTTTTGTTTGAATCCCAATAGAAGGTGTTTTTCGAGTTGAAGCATCGCCTCTGCTTTGCACCATGCTCACATTATGAGACCTACATCAACCATTTGAGATTGAGACAGATGCCTCTGATTATGCTATTGGTGTGGTTCTTACTCAACAGGGGCATCTAGTGGCATATCACAGTGAGCCACTTTCAGACACAATCTGAAAGTACCCCACCTATGACAAAGAGATGCATTCCATTGAGCAGGCCTACCGACAATGGAAGCATTACATTATGTGGAAGGAAATGGCCATCCACATAAACCACTGACCCCTACAGTTCATACAGACACAAGGAAAGTTACAGAATTATCGCCATCAGAAATGGTCCACATATACCTACAACAGTTCCATTTGACCATTAAGTACAAGAAGGGAAACACCAATAATGTTGCAGACTTCCTCAGCTGAGCACTAGTCATAGCCCTAAACACTATGCTCGACTCCTGTGGACATGAGACTTCAGGGTGGCTACATCTTTACAAGAGCGATCTAGAATTCGAAAACACATACCAGACGCTCCTGGAAGGCAAGCAGGTTCCAAATTTTCACCTCCAAGATGCACTTTTAAGCCACCTGGGACACCTATGTGTTCCTTCAAGTGAGCGTGCCAAGATTATTTTGGAGGCACACTACAGTCGGGTCGTTGGACATTTTGGAGGGGATAAAATAGTGGCAGCATTGCAAAAGTATTTTTATTGGCTAAACCTTCGACAATATGTTTGGAACTACATGAGATCCTGCATTTCCTACAACTTTTCCAAACCGACCATTAAGAAGCAAGGCCTATATACTCCCCTTCCTAATCCTAGTCGACCTTGGGAATCCATCTCCATGGATTACATGTTGGGCCTTCCTTCTACTAAGCATGGAAACGTTTGTGTTTTCGTGATCGTCGACTAATTCTCTAAGATGGCCATTCTAGCGGTATGCAAGAAAAGTATCACAACAGAAGCCATTGTTAAGCTCTTATTTGAATGAGTGTGGGTACACTTTTGGATCCCACAATCAATTATCTCATATCGGGATAGCAGATTCCTTAGTAAATTTTTGTCAAGCCTCTGGCCGATCCTGGATACCAATCTCAATAAGTCCACGACTTTCCACCCCCAAACTGATGGTCAAATAGAGGTCATCAACAGGATGATCGTACACATTCTGCGCATGTACAAATCTAAGCATCCATGCACATGGGATGAAAGCTTAACCTATGTCCATCACAATTAAAACAAATCTCTCCATAACTCATTTAACCACAACCGCTTTCAGGTGGGGTTGGGATTCCAACAACTATCCCATTAATGTGGCCATATCATTTGTAGCTACTCAAGCATATTCAACTCATGTCCAATATGAAGATGATAAGGCTAACATCTTCATTGAGTGCATTCAGCACATCCTCCAATAGGTCCATGACATATTGGACTGAGCCAATTCTACGTACAAGGAGCGTCATGATCATCATTGGGTGCCACACAATTCCCAGGTGGGCGAAAAATTTTGGTTACATTTGCAGAAGGAGTGCCTCATTAGGCCCCACCACAAGCTTCACCCGCTCTAATATGGGTTGTACACCATAACCAAGGTTTTAGGGGACAATTCCTTTGAGCTTAGCATTCCATCGTTCCTTGGCCTGCACCCAGTATTCAATGTGGAATTACTACGACCATACTTTCCCCCATTGTTGGACACATCCGATGTTTCTCAACCGCTGACACCAACAGAGCTCAACCCAAGTTGCATTGAAGATCCCATAATTGACAATATCATGGACATACAAATCAAGAACGCTCACCAACAGAGGATCCAGCTATCTAGAGTTGTCAAAGAAATCCATCTCCTTCACCAGAGAAAGTGTTTCACCAGGGAACAAGTTCAACAAAAATTTCCTCACCTCATTAAGGCTCTCCATGCAATGGGGAACATTGCATCCTAAAGGGGGAGGACTAATCTAGGTGGATATTGGTGGCCACCCACCTATTCCACCTAGACGTCCAGTTGGTTTCACCATTTTCTTTGTTTATAGCAGCATTTACTATTTTTAGCAGTTTTCAGTTCATGAACTTCCAGAGCAGTTTTGACTCCCTAAACAACGTTTTTTGAGGTCTGAAGAAAGCCCATAGCCATAGGCAAGGGCCTACCACAAATCTTGTAGTAATCAGAGATATTTTTCCAATGAGGTTTGTACGCACCAATCGAAGATAATATGACCAAGTTACAACCCCAGGAAGTTGGCTTCCCAACTAACCCCAAAGGGCCCATAAACTCTTGGTGTTCCATTTCTTGGGTTTAGGGCTTTGGTTGTTTAGGGTTTTCCCTTGTTGTTCAATAATAAAAATTCCCTTGAGCCTCATCATAGAACAGTTTAGAGCCATCTAGCCGCCACATATATTTTCAGAGATAAGCTACCATCGCCCGAGCTAATTTATTTCCATTTTGCATGTAAGCATATTTCATTTCTTTGATATTAATGAAATGAAGTGTTATCTCTGCTGCATTTCTCTATTTACGGTTATATATGTACTTTTTTGTGTTCTTTTTTAAGTTTAGATCAATTACAAAGATTATTACAAGAATCATAAATTACATATAGTCACATTTTTCTAGTTGATATAGTCACATATGTCTGGCTGGTCTTCATCAACACTCACATCAACTCTCGAATCTCACAAACATTGTTCTTTCTTCACCACATCATTTTTGAGTTGTCACTTGAAATCCATTTAAAACATAAACACCTCTGACCATTGTTGACAAACTTTGTATAATTGATGCTTCTCGATCTCCCGAAGGACAATCTCGATACTGGACCACCCTATGGACAAACTCCCATCTATCAAAATGCAGAAAACTACACTTTTGATAGTTTTATAGGTGATTTCTCTTAGTATTGAGTGTACCCAGTATTCAATTATGAAACTAACCTTTCTACACACATGGATCTTATAACATAACTTCTAACCGATGCTCCCGAAGCCCAAAGCACAACAAGACCCATTAGCATATAACAGACTCACACAATCAAACTACAATACGTTCTCTTGGCACCAAATAACGTCGAGAACCACTAATTTAATTATATTCCTCCATTCATTAATTTTTTCTACACCTTTTTACAAACATACTTAAAAAATACAACAACAAGCTATTTAAATAAGAAAGCAACATAATCCATGACAACGATACTAATAACTACTCTCCACAATAGAAATGAATCTTGTGTTGTCAAATAAAATACCACTAAGTTACTCAAGCCACACTGCCCGTAGAATAAAAAAAAATGCTAACAAACATTTTATGAAAGTATAAAGCCTTGGTCGCAAGATGATCTGAATATGAATGTTAGTTTTTTTGTGCTAATTTCATCTTCAGAATTATAAACAATTGTTGATCATTTGGTTCATGTGCATAAGTTTCCTTTAGGTGTTTGTAAGTGTTAAATAGGCAAATGTGTCAAGTTTTATGCTAAATTCATTAGCATTTTAACATTAAAACAAAGTATTGAATAGCAGCAATAAAATGTATAGCAAACCACCATCGAATTAAAATAGGATTAATTAAAGGTTAAGTGGGGATCAATTGTGGCTTAACGTGCTGATGGCAGGATTAATTAAATCCACACTAATATTTGGATAAGCACTAATACAGTAGTTAGGTGTTAATAAAATGTGTTTAACGTTTTAACTCCTTGCATTTAAATGGAGCTCCGTCGAGGTATTATGTCGTGGTCTTATTGTGAGGGGGCTGGCCTGCGGGGTTGGCCCCCTCCTCCACCCATCGTTTCAATTGTGTTAATACAAATTTATACAAACAGAAATACATGTTAAGATCTTTTGGCATGACATAGTAGTGGTATGACTTGTGGTTTGTGTGGGGCAGGTCACGGGGTCGACCCCGACCTCCACCCATCCTCTGAAAATAATTTTTTCCACGCCATATATATATGCAATTCGACCTTGGAATTATTTTAAAATTTTGCCTTTGACATAGTTTGAATTTTTTGAAAATGCAACAAGATGATGGAGCTTAGTGAAATGAAGTCGCCTTCACTAAGTGGGCCCGCAGGCTATTTTTGGCGCAAAGTCTATTTTTAGACATATGGAACATGGTCTAGGAGTTGCAGTATGCTATTCTTGGATGATTGGTCGAGTTGATAAAAATAGATGGACCTCTATTTTTAGACATACAGGTCGAAGTCTATTTTTAGACTGCCTGTCTAAAAATAGGTCAGTCAAATATTATTAGCCCTTAATAATATTTGGACTCTAAACTTCAGTTTATTCTCTTACATCACTTCAGTTGGAGCTACGGATGTGGCCCATGCATATGACAGAAGGAATTATGCTATTCCTTGGGGTTTGGTGAGCTCATGCATGGTTGACTTCAGTTAGGACTTCAGTGGCAGAAGTTTGGTGGAGTTGATGAGACAGTTGGTGGAGTTGTGTTCGTTTTAACTTAGTTGAACTAGTTGAGATTAGTTTAACTAGCTAATCAACTAGTAATGAGTGGAGTGAATTAAATATTATTTAATTCATTAATTATTAACTCATTATTCAACTCAAGAACACATCAGTTCACTACAGTGCATGGACAGTTCAGTGAAGACCAGTGGAAGAGGTAGATGAAAGGGTGAGTTTGCTATTAGTTGCGACATGAGTTGTGCATGAGTTTTGCACAAGCATTGGAGGAGATTGCCAATGATGATTGCGCAGTTGAAGCCAAGGAGATTCGAACTTGGATCTCTCATTCAACCAACTTGGATTGCGTAATAGAGGCAAGCAATTAGTGGATGAGTTTTGAACCTGTGACTTGTTCAAAACTGAGCTAGTTTGTGTGTAACTTTTGGAGACAGTACTGAGTACTTGTGAGGAGTATTGTACTGAGATTGTTACATGTTCTCTTCTATTATAATATACAAAATAGCTGGGGGTTTTCAGCTATAAGCTTTCCCCATTACATATTGTGTTTATGTGCGCATGCGACTGTTTCTATTTCCGCATATTGATGATCAATTGTAGAAGAGGTTATGTGTTATACATGAATTCGAATTAGTGTATGATCAGGATAATCTCAGTGGATAAATCTTCATTATTCAGCAAATTTCTACAGAATTCAGCCTTTGGGAAGGGGCACATGGCAGCCTCCGAGCTAGCCACGTGTCCTCTTCCAGTAGCTCATTCCCAACCAATAAAATTGCAACAAGTCACCCACTCAGCAACTAACCACGAAGTGACACTTTTCATAGCGTCATTGAGAAAATTAAAGGAATATTCCAAGAATATTGTTTTTTTGCTGACTAGGATGCAATGTCATCTTTCTATCATTTCTGCAAAAAAATCAGTTGTTTAGGAAAATGAACAGCAGGCTCTATCTTCCTCATATGGAGTCGATTTTTGATGAAACGAATTGCATCGGATTCCTGGTGATGAGCATTTCGCGATCATTCAGATTCTGATCAATTCTGAGCACTTCCATTTTTAGCTTAACACTGAGCACTTGATCATTCCTCCCCACTAGAAGCCTTTTGGACCCCAAAATATCTTTAATTATTGAACATGTGGATGAGGGTACATTTCCCTCACCCTTCGAATCTAAATCCACTGAAAATTTCCCATTTTCATCAATTTTAGCTTTTCATAAAAACTAATCTTTTTCCTTGACCCTTGAGACCCTCTCTTGATGTTGTAGACATTTTCGTGCTGCAATTTCCCTAAATTTGCAGAGTAGCAAATTATCATTGCACAAATAAAAAATTTCCCACCTCAATCGTCAATCAAAGTAAATTTGGAAACTGTCTCACCTCAAACATTGTCGTCATGGTGATTCTTAGTTGATCTTTCTTTGACCAAGTGTTTTCACCATTTCCATGTACCTTTTTGAAACCAAAAACAAGTACTTGTGGAACATATGCCTTCTTTGTCAAATTTCTTTGGTGCTTTTTGACCTTCGCTCTCTCTTGCACCGGCATCTTGTTTCCAACACTACTCAACACTGATGTTGATTGTTGCAAATCTTTCACATCTTGTTTACCTCCTTTCAAAGGCAACATGTTAGAGTCCTGAAACATCATATTACAAGCATAAACAACTTCAATGAAATCAACTTGTTCATTTGATGCATCTTTTTGAAAGGTCTCATTCAAAACATCTCTATGCTTGATCATTAATAAAGTCAACTTTTGACTTGCATTCACTTTTCACTTCATTTCTCCTGCATGTATAAGAGACAAAATTCTCTTCTTCTTATGCACTCTAACTATGTACTCTATTCCATCCTTAAATAAGTGATAATTATTCTCATGGAAATGAAATACTTATTTCCTATCATAAAGTAATGACTTACCAAAATAATACCTGAAATCTCAAGCGGCACTACATCAAGTTCAACTTCATCAAGAAAGTTTGAATTGATTGCAAACCTTAGGATGCACTTACTTGTTACCTACAAGTTTGCATTCTTGCATATCCACCCTAAAGTATAAGGTCTTGGATGTATAACAGTTTAAGGGTTTAGCTCCTTAACTAAGTCTTCGAAAATCGAAATAGCTTGATAACCACTATCAAATAGTGTGTCTATCTTGGTATGTTTAGAAACAACTCGAATATGAAAGATTTCAATTCTTGTATCTTAATCTTAAGTTACATTGGAACAACTTGAAGAAATAGTGCTTGCTATGTTCTTACCTTTCAAACCCATTGTTTTAATATTGGTTTCATCTTTTGAATTTGAACCTAAGTCATGGTCAATGATTGCAACAATTTTCCCCTTCTCTTTGGCTTTAAGTTTGTTTGGCTTCAACTTTGGATGAAGTTTCCAACAATGGTCTTCATCATGGCCATTCTTTGAACAATATTTACATGTGAGTTTCTCTTTCTCTTTTTTGATAGAGCTATTTCTCTTTCCTCTTCCATTAAAATTTCCCTTTCCTTTTCCCTCATACTCGAGGAAACTATCACTTTTCTCATCTACACTCTGTTTCCCTCTTGCTTCTAGATGTGTAGCTTAAACTCAAACCTCATCTAAGTTTGTGGGATTGAACATGAGAATAGTATGTCTAAGGTAAATTTGCAAACCCCTAATATACTTTAACAAAGTTTCTTGAGAATACAAATTGACACCCAAAATAAGAGCTCTTCTACTAAATTCATGAGAATCTTACACACTTTTCCCTGTTAGGAATTTGGCTTCTGTGATCCATAAGATTGTGTATAAATTATTTCGGTGAAAATCACTTTTCCCTTTCAGTTGTCTAAAATTATGCCAGTCCATAATGGCTTTTTTCGTGTAGGATAGAGGATAGAATTTCCTTTTAATGGCCAATAAAATTTGACCAAGGCATTGAGATCTTACCGTGATTTTTAATCTCTTCTTGGGCCCTTTCTTCCCACCATACAAGTGTTTATCCCTCCATCCTCAAGGAAGCCAATTGAATATTTATGTCATCTTCTTGAAGGTTCTGAATTCTGCAATAAACCCCCAGTTGATGAATCCAATTATCTAGCTTCTTTGCATTCACTTCACCATTATACATTGGAAGCTCAAATTTGACATCAAGTTTAAGGGAGTTTTTTCCTTTTGGGGTTTTTGAGTGAGTATGAGTGGTTTTTATTGTGGAAGTCGAAGATGATGCTGATGATGAGGATGAGGACGATGATGAAGATGGTGGAGATGGAGGAGGCTTTCCTCCATTTCTCTTTGAATCCTTCTCTTCATCCTTTTTGTATTTTGAGATTCCCTCTCCATGTGGAGACTTAAAATTCTCTCCAACCATTATGGTGCTCCTCTCTTCAAAGAGGATCCTCACCCTTTCAGTTAGGTCATATAAATCCTTCTTGTATGCTTCCTCTTTTGAAATACCTTCAGTCTCTCCTGCACCTGACATGATGGCTATGGATTCAAGCTCAACTTCTGGTGCAACTTGTACCTCTTCAATCTCAGCTAGAGATAAAACATGAGGTGCTTCAAGTGCAGCTGGGAGTGAAACTTTGGGTGGAGATGGCAACCTTATGGCTCTCCTTCTCGTCCTAAACTCAGGACTAGCAACCAACAGTTTTCCTTCTCCTCTCTACAACTTTAACCTTGTAAGCATCACAAATTTGCAACCATTAAAACCTTACTTGTACAAAACTCAAGCAAATATCAAGAAAATAACCTTTGCTCTAATACCACCTTGATTTGAATCTGAATGTTTTTTTTTTTTTTGCTAATTTCATCTTTAGAACTATAAATAATTGTTGATCATTTTCTTCATGTGCATAGGTTTCCTTTAGGTGTTTGTGAGTGTTAAACAAGTAAATGTGTCAAGTTTTATGTTAAATTCATGAACATTTTAACAGTAAAATAAATTAATGAATAGTAGCAATAAAATGTACAGAAAACCATCAAATGGTCCATTAACACAATATTTTGATGAAGAAGTTCACCCCTCCTGGGCTACATCTCCTTGGTCCAGCTTCCATGGCTTGGACCTCTGTATTAGCTCAAAATGGAAAAAAGTGATGTTTAAAATACTTTACTGCTCCAACATGCTCATAGCATCCAAATCATCTAGGATAGACTCTTTTTGAGCCTAATTTGGTCTAATTTTTCTCAAGTTATGGCCTAATAAATTTTGGCCTAGGAAACCCCACTAAAACTGGAGCAACTCTAGTTAACTTAGAAAAATCTGGAGTTCCCGCAAAAATTGGCAGACTACACCAACTCCACAGCCAAATTAAACTGGGATTAATTAAAGTTTAAGTGGGTATTAACTGTGGCTTAACGTGATAATTGTGGGATTAATTAAATTAGCACTAATCTTTGGATAAGCGCTAATACAGTGGTTAGGTGTTAATAAAACGTGTTTAATTTTTTAACTCTATGCATTTAAATGGAGCTCTACCGAGGTCTTGTGTCGTGGTCTTATTGTGAGGGGGTTGGCCCCCTCCTCTACCCGTCGGTTCAACGATATTAATACAAATTTATACAAACAGAAATACATGTTAAGATCTGTTGGCGCGGCATAGTGGTATGACTTGTGGTTTGTGTGGGGGAGGTCACGGGGTCGACCCCGACCTCCTCCCGTCCTTCGACAATAATTTTTCCATACCATATATATATGTAATTCGACCTTGGACTTAGTTTAAAATTCAGCCTTTGACATAGTTTTAATTCACCCTTTGGGAGGGGGCACATGGCGGCCTCCAGGCTAGCCATGTGTTCTCTTCCCATTGGCTCATTCCCAACCAATGAAATTGGAACAAGTCACCCACTCAGAAACCAACCATGAAATGACACTTGTCATAGTTTCATTGGTACAATTTAAGGAATATTTTGGAAATATTATTTTTTTTGCTGACTAGGCTGCCATGTCATCATTCTGTCATTTCTGCAAAAAATTTAGCTATTTATGAAAATGAACATCAGGCTCTATCATCCTCATATGGTGTCGATTTTCGATAAAATGAATTGCGTCGGATTCTTGGGGACGAGCACTTCGCGATCGTTCAGGTTCCGATTGATTCTGAGCACTTCCGTTTTTAGCTTAACACTAAGCACCTGATAACAAGGAATATCAAACAAATTCCCACAAGGAATTGATATAAGCCTTATTGCATCTCGTTATTCCACAAATAACTGATACGGTTTCCAAAGTTCTTGGAAATTTTCTTTACTGATTCGGTTCATCAGGTGATCAGGAGTTCATAATTTTTTCTCAAAATTCAAGTTACAGGATTGGGTTCGAAATGGAAAACAAGTTCAGAACTTGATCAAAAAGCATATTGGGATCCGAATTGGTGGTTGTTATGGAGTGTTGAACTCTGCATATAGAATTGGGGATTTCACAGCCGCGGAAATGTTGCAAGTGGAACAGACGATCGTGATCCAGTCAACAACGAGGGCTGAACGGTAGTGATTAAATCGCAGAAGCAGCAGTGGGAGATCAACAATAGAGAGCTAAATCGCAACAGGAGAGATTGCATCGCAATCAGAACTGGTTTTATTTACATGGAATACATCACAAGTTAAATAATATAAGCGGCGATGCGATGATATAAGAGGAGCCACATGTCGATATAGCGCTTGAGCGTATATCGCACATCATGGTTGATATAAGTTTATGGTTAAGGTCATATGTTAAATGTTGTGACAACTGATTTGCGATGGGTTACTTCCTGCAATTTTCAAAATCGTCAAATCACATATTTTATGTTATGTGTATTGTGCAAATTGGCGGTAATTGTTATATTTGCCGACATGCGATATCAAAAGCACTGCGATCTGCAAATTTGTATTGTTTCTGATCTGCGATGTACCTTGTATTACGATTGCGAATTTGTTTGATATTGTGAAGTCCTGTAAAAGGGATCTGATGTTGGTTGCTTCTTGTATGTATATAATAAAACTCTGATATTGTATTATGTTGTTTCCGCTAACTGTCAAGCCTCTTAACGGTTGGGGGTGCGCATGTGGCCACTGCCCTAACCATAACTATTAATGCACGACTTTATTGGTGGAGCGGATAAGGGCATGCAAAATTTGGTGGTCAACCCTAATTTAACTCCAGTTAACTGAAGTTCTCCACATTTAGTGGAGTTTTCCTAAGAGATATTGGGAAAAAGTGTAAGAGGCTCAATTTTTTACCATTCTGAGTGAATGAAGAGTCATTCCTGACTAATTGAAGCATTATGAAGCCATTGGTGCAAATAAAACAACCATTAGAGCATTGTAACTACATGTAATAGAAAAATTTTGAGCATAATGAAATATGGACAAGTCATTGGGAGCTGGACCAGTAGATTTAGCCCAGGAGGGGTGAATTGCTTCATCATGCATGTTGTGTAAACTTTATGTGGTGACTTATTTCTCTATTTTACATTTTTTTTCAGTGTTATTTAGACTTATTTTATGCTTCTAATTCACCAACTTTCATCTATAATTCACGGGAAAACTCCTTAATCCTTATGCAAACTAATGAACCAATTATGCACTTGTTTTTAAAACCGAAAGACCCTTAGCACAGAAAAACTAATACATTAATTTCAGCTCAGATGGTATCGGAGCTAGAGTTTTTTCTCTGGTGTTGTTTAGTGCAAAGAATTTTTTAACTGTTTTCAAGTGTTAGATGCTTATAAGGCTCAAGCTCAAAAGGTGAGAAAGAAAACTGGTGGAAGCAGGAGGGTCTCAAAAGGATCCAAAGCAAAGGATAGAAATATTGCCACAATCTCCACTACCTAGTTCACCTCCTAAAGAAGCAGAAGTTCCATTAAGCATGCCTCATGAGGAAGGAGAAATTCATGAATTTGACCCTTAGGAAGAAGACAAAGTGTTTAGGAAATAATTACTTGACATGACTGAGATGGTTAGAATTATTTATCAAGAAAGGAATGAGAGACTGGAAGGAGAAGGATATAAACTCCAAAAGGAAGGACAAGGATCTTCAGGAGGTCAACATGATGAAAACAAGTCAAATAAGGGAAACGGAGGAAATGGAGGCAATGGAGAGCCACCACCTTCACCCTCATCATCATCATCATCATCATCTTCTACCTTTTCTTCAATACATCAGCCACATAAGTCCAAGATCACTGGTAAATATCCTTTATTAAAGCTTGATGTTAAGTTAGAATTGCCAATGTTTAATGGTGAAGTAAATGTAGACAAGCTAGATAATTGGATTCGAAAATTGGAGGTCTATTTAAGAATACATAACCTTCAAGATGAGGATACAAAAGTTCAATTAGCTTCTTTGAGAATGGAAGATGTAGCACTTGTTTGGTGGGAATCCAAGACACAGAAGGAAATCAAGAAACATGGTAATATTATTCTATCATGGTTAGATTTTATTACTGCTATTAAACGACAGTTTTATCCACTAGCTCATATGAAAAACTTCATCATGAACTGGTAGAAATTTAGGCATTTAAAGGGACAAAATGTGCAAGAATACACCCCCGGAATTTAGGAGAAGAACTCTTTTATTAGGGGTGGATTTGCAGAGCCAAGACACTTTGTTAAATTACATAGGAGGCTTACATAGCTATCTAAAACATAATATTCTCATGCTTAACCCCACCATTCTAGATGAAATTTTTGTTCAGGCCACACATCTAGAAGCTAGAGGGAAGAACATTCCTGAAGAGGGTGGGAAGAAAACTTTTAAGGGTAAAGACAAGGAAGAAACCCCAAAAGGTAAAAACAAAAAGAATGCTTAAGAAAGAGGGAGAAAAAGTGACTTGTAAACATTGTTCAAAAGAAGGCCATGATGAAACTCATTTTTGGAAATTACATCCAGAATTGAGGCCAAAGAAACCCAATAACAAAGGGAAACAGAAAACTACTACTACAACTCAACATGACATAGGGTATGATTCAGGTGATGAGACTAAAATTATAGCCATGGGATTGAAGAACATAAACGGAAAAGAAATTTAAACTAAACTCAGTACTAGTACATCAAACTATCACATAAACACTCCAAATGAAGAAGAAAGTATAGAATTGTTTCATGTGAGGGTCATATCCAAACATACCAAGATTGACACACTGTTTGACAGTGGGTCACAAGCAAAATTAATCTCTGAAGATTTGGTCAAAAATTTTAACCTTGATACCATACCACATCCAAAACCATATCCATTGGGTTGGATTTTTAAGGATGCAAATCTACAGGTTACAAGCAAATGTATATTGAGGTTTGCAATCACTGCAAACTTTGTTGACATAGTTGAATTACATGTGGTTCCGCTTGACATAACTAGTATTGTATTAGGTATTCCTTACTTGTATGACAGGAAAGTGATCTTCTATCGCCATGAGAACAAGTATCATTTATTCAAAGATGGCAAGGAGTTCATTGTTAGAGCACACCGCAAGAAAACAAATATTGCTTTGATAAATGCTGGACAGGTAAAGAGGCTGGTAAATTCAAGTAAGAATTTGGTTCTTGTTATGATTAAGCCCAAAGATGATATTAATCATGAATATTTTGAGGGATGTGATCTTAATTTCAAATCATAATTATATGATGTGGTTAATGGGCATCATGAGATGTTTCAGGAGCCAAAAGGATTGCCTCCATAAAGGGAAATTCAACATGAGATTCAGTTGCAGCAGGATTGTCCTCTTCCAAACATCGGTATGTATCGCATGTAGATAATGGAGAATGTTGAAATAAAGAGCAAAATCAAAGAGATGTTGGATAAAGTTATCATAAGGCCAAGCACCTCGCCATGCGGTTCACCCATAGTCTTGATACCAAAGAAATGATTTTTTTGTACATGAGAGTTACATAGAAAAATATGCACATGACGTTGATTTCAAAGATGTGTATGCTAGTTTGAGTGAAGGGAATCAAGTTGAAGAAAGAGATCATCACATGCATAAAAAAAATTTGTTTCATTTGGGAAAGCTATGTATTCCACAAGGAGAAAGACTAAGTGTCATGAGAGAAGCTCATTATTCTCTTATTGTTGGACACTTTGGGGTAAGCAAAACAATGGCGCATCTACAGAGGTATTGTTATTGGCCTCACATGATAGATAGTGTGTCACGGTTTATAAGAGGTTTTTCTATGTGTGCAACAAGTAAGCCTAGTAATAGGAAGCTTGGATTGTACACGCCACTACTGGTACCATTAAGGCCATGAGAGAGCGTCTCCATGGACTTTGTTGGAGGTATACCTATGTCAAGAAAGTAACATGATTATCTTTTTGTAGTTGTGGATAGATTCAGTAAAATGTAGGAAGACCAATACTGCTGAACATACTGCTGAACTTTATTTTCAAAATGTTTGGGTTCATTTTGGATTGCCCACTTCTATTGTTAGTGACAGGGATACTAGGTTCATTGGGAATTTTTGGTCAAATCTATGGAGAATCAGGGACACAAAATTAAAAAAGAGTACCACTTTTCATCCACAAACAGATGGAAAAACCGAAGGGGTGAAAAGAAAAGTTGTGCATATATTGAGAGGATATTGCAACAAACATCCTAAGTTTTGGGATGAACAACTGCATTACATTCAGCACACTTACAACCGGAAAAATCACTCTTCAACATAAACCTCACCTTTTGAAGCATGCTTTGGGTATTTTCCAAAATTTCCATTAGACTTCATCTTTGGGAAGGATGTTGCAATTGATGGCCATAGTGATATTGATAAGGCTCGAAAGTTCATTGAGAAAATTCAGATGATACATCAACAAGTTCAAGAACATCTTGAGAAAAGTCAAAGCAAATACAAAGAGAGGCACGACAAACACCAGGTTGATCACAAGTTTCAAGAGGGAGATGAGGTATGGTTGCAAATTAGCACAGAAAAGATGCAAGGGGAAGGTAAAACACTCAAACCCATTCACTATGGTCCTTTCAAGATCATAAAAAAAGTTGGTAATAATGCATTCCAACTTGATTTTCCCTCTTACATGAAAATGTATTCAGTTGTTAGTGTCGAAAACTTACGCTTGTATGAGCCTCCTTTGATCGATGATCAAGGAAGTGATGTTCAGCTGCCTTCTATTGAAGAGTTCTCGCCAGAATTTCTAGATGAGCTCAACGAAGATACAATTCTTGACAGGAGGACAAGAGCATCAAAGAGGGTAAATATTGACTGCCTTTGAGTTGAGCTCAAAGACACTAAACTAAGCAAGGAAAAATGGTTGGAGATTGGAAAGGTGAGGAAGTTGTACCCTCATCTACTAAACAGGTAATCAAGTATTTTTGGGTCCAAAAGCTTCCCAATGGAGAGGAATAATCAGGAGTTCATAAATTTTGCTCAAAATTCAAGTTACAGGATTGGGTTCGAAATGGAAAACAGGTTCAGAACCGGATCGACCAGCAGAGTGGGATTCCAATTGGTGGTTGTCATGGAGTCTTGAAATCTGCATATAGAATCGGGGATTTCACAGCCGCGGAAATGTTGCAGGTGGAACGGATGGTCATGATCCAATCAATAGCGAGGGTCAAACGGTGGTGATTAGATCACAGAAGCAACAATGGGAGATCAATGGTAGAGAGTTAAATCGCAACAGGATATATTGCACGCATCGCAATCAACAATGGTTTTATTTACATGGAATACATTTCAAGTTAAATAATATAAGTGGCGATGCGATGATGCGAGAGGATCCACGTGTCGGTATAGCGCTTCAGCGCATATCGCACATAGCGGTTGATATAATTTTATGGTTAAGGTTATATGTTAAACGTTGCGACAACTAATTTGTGATCATTTAATTCCTACGATTTTTGAAATGGCCAAATCACATATTTTACATTATATGTAATGTGCAAATCTGCGGTAATTGTTATATTTTCCGACATGCGATATCATAAGCACTACGATCAGCGAAATTGTATTGTTTCCGCTCTGCGATGTACCTTGTATTATGGTTGCCAATTAGTTTGATATTGCGAAGTCCTATAAAAGGGATCCAATGTTGGTTGCTTCACGTATGTATGTAATGAAACTCTAATATTGTATTTTGTTGTTTCCGCTAACTGTCAAGCCTCTTAACGGTTGGGGGTGTGCATGTGGCCACTGCCCTAACCATAAATTTTAATGCACGTCTTTATTGGCAGAGCGAATAAGGGCGCGCCAAATTTGGTGTTCAGCCCTAATTTAACTCTAGTTAATTGGAGTTCTCCACATTTAGTGTAGTTTTCCTAGGAGATATTGGGAAAAAGTGTAGGAGGCTCAATTTTCGACCATTCGGAGTGAATGAAGAGTCATTCTTGACTAATTGGAGCATTCTGAAGCCATTTGTGCAGAGAAAACATCCATTAGAGCATTGTAACTACATGTAATATCAAAATTTTGAACATAATGAAAGATGGACAAGCCATTGGGAGCTGGACCAACAGATGTAGCCCAAGAGGAGTGAACTGCTTCATCATGCCTGTTGTGTAAACTTCAGGTGGTGAACTATTTCTCTATTTTACACTACTTTTCAGTGTTATTTAGACTTATTTTATGCTTCTAATTCACTAAAGTTCATCTATAATTCATGGAAAAACTCCTTAATCCTTATGCAAACTAATGAACCAATTATGCACATGTTTTTAAAACTGAAAGACCCTTAGCACAGCAAAACTAATACAATCATTTCAGATCATCAGGAGAAGCTATGGGAAATGTGAAATTGTTCAGGTGATGTATGTTTCTTTGAGAAGAGGACATTCATTCCAATTGATTCATGTTTGCACCCAATGTAACAGGTCCCAAGTACAAGTCTTTTAATATCTTGTCTCTAATTTCACTACTAGCAGTCCAAGCTATCTAATGTTATGAAACTAGAAATTATGCCCAGTATTGCGCTATCAACCATTTACCGTGAACTTCGTTGGAAACTAATTTCTTGAAAGGTAAAGGATTGTGCACTAGGTCAGTGATCCAAGACCTCTGAAATGTGGTGAAACCAAAAAAAATTGATCCAGAAAGTGGCAAAGACTCAACTCCAATGTGGGAGAAACTAGAACAACACCTCCACCTCAGGTTTGCAGCTAGCAATGGCTCGGAAAAATGAGCCCCCCATGTGATGAGTAAAACAAAATATACAAATAAGATATCCTAGAACCACAGAATCCATGACAAGCATTCTTGCTTCAGTCTCTTCATAAGATTGATCCATATACTAACATGTTGACACAACTGCATCCAAGAAGTTTGAGAATCAAGGATCAGTCACCATTCTTTTTTAATTCACTGCTTAGCCCCGAAAATCAGCAGAGGCTTCACATAGCTCAGTTTTTGCATGTCCATGCTTGATGTCTGGCATGAGAGCTGAAGGATTCAAGCTTGCCATTGTGATAGACTCTCCCAAATATTTTAAAATAGGGCTCTCCAGTCCACGACTCTAATCCGGGATTGAGCATACGACTACTTCTCTCAATAGTGATAAGTGCACATAACCAGGATCCAGCACTCGGCAGCTTCTCTACACACAACAATATTGGTGTGTTGTCCCAACATCCTTCAAACAATGATGAAAACTCATGTTTATGGATAGTCTGGTGCGCTTCTCTCAACGAAAATCAAACAATCAACAAACTCAACCACAACATTCTTATAAATACAATATCTACACACAAACACATGGAAATATCATAAAATTACTCTACGCCACTCTTTGTATAAAGTATAAAAATTTAGATCTATTCCATCTTCCTAGGCTCTGCCTTACGGGAATCGGGCTCATATGGACTCTGATACCAAATAAGAAATCTGAGGAGCAGACATGGTGCATAGATTCACTCAAAACAATTCCTATATTACTCACACAAAACCAAAATACAACCCACATAAATAGTGCTTATGAGATTCAACAAATTCCAAACAAGGATAATATTGTTGAAAAAATATCTCAACGAATTCCAACAATCAACAAACCTAATCTATCAATTTACTAATATAAGCATTATTTTCGATTATTGACAAGATAAGCTAGTTTTAGGGGGTTTTATCCATTTTAACACTACTTACATTGTTAAACTTTCAAAAAAACTAGGAAAATAAATAAAACTTTTGACTTTCCAAAAAAATTATATAAATAAAAAATGGAAGAATTTGAATATTTTTTTATAAAAGATATATCAAGATTGAGAAATATTTCTTCTACCAAATTCAATGAAAACTTACACAAACTTTTGTAGGACTTTTTGATATTATTATATATATTGTTAAATATTTAACAAATAGTGTCTATAATATAAAAGTATACATTTCTTTTGGATACGAAGTGAAATGGTAACCAAGTTCTATTATCCAAGCTTTATGTATGGTGTTGAAGGCTATGTGCTATCTAGATACAACATGACTAGTAGATTCGACTATGAATAAATGGGATACTAGGTATCCAATGGATAGTAATCAATAGATGAAACAAACCACTTGGTCTTAGAGTATGAGCTAAAAATACTTTATATTATCTAAGAGCCTAGACTTTTCCTCACGATAAGGAAATGGATCATCAACTGGTTATTTTAGGTGACTAGGTTTTGTTTACAAGTGATGATGTTACGTCTCCAAGTTTTAAAATTGTATTAGCAAAGGTTAAAATTATAACTCTCTCTCTTTCTCTCTCTCTCTCACACACACACACATATATATAGGGAGGACAGCCCCCTAAGGTTAGGGTAGAACCTTGAGGCCAAGTCCCACTAGCCCTCATCCACCACATAGATTGAGGTGAGCCCTAACAACTCGATAATAGACCTAACTCATGCAACGATGGGAGGATGTTTCCTTTCGCGTTCATGAGTGGAAGAAAATTCCTTTATCAGGCATCTCCAAATAAAATGACCTAGTTGAATTCCTTATATCCTAAAAAATGATTACTTATATGAAAGCAAGGATGTAAGGTTTAGGCAAAAACTCCCTATATTATAACTCTTTTTATCTCTTAATTGGTATCCCCAAATAGGGAGGACAGCCCCCTAAGGTCAGGGTAGAATCTCGAGGCCAAGTCCCACTGCCCTCATCCACCACATAGATTGAGGTGAGCCCTAACAACTCGATAATAGACCTAACTCATGCAATGATGTGAGGATGTTTCCTTTTGTGTTCATGAGTGGAAGAAAAATGCTTTATCAGGCATATCCAAATAAAGCGACCTAGTTGAATTCCTTATATCCTAAAAAATGATTACTTATATTTTTAGCGAGGATGTAAGGTTCAGGCAACAACTCCCAATATTATAACTCTTGTTATCTCTTAATTGGTATCCCCAAATAGGGAAACATGTCCATAATATTTCTTGAGTTTCTTTGGGTTGGTCCACTTTTGTTGGTTTTATGTCTATCACAACTAGAGACATCTCAACATTAGTGGGACTCGTTCCTCCATGTAACTAGCCCTTCAGACCTTCTATTTCCCTATGTTCTCATTTCATTGTAGGGCACTTCCTTGATGATTGCTTCACATCATGTACTTGCTTTTCATTTATCATCATGCCTCATGGCAATGATGGTAAAAAAGGTTGTCGAGGAAGAGGTTCACTGACCAATTCCAGAGCTTAGCAAGAGGCTAAGGAATCTACCAACATTTATTTGGGAGAAAACCCCCCACCCATTTAGGAGGAAATTGCTACATTAGAGGTATAGGTTAGCCTTGAAGGAGATTCCATCATAAATATAGAAATAAAGGAGATTGGTCACTGGATCTATGACACTAGTAGTTGTAAGACAAGAAATACCACGTACATGAAAATGGTGGACCTTTAATGACATACATATCAATACAATGATTAACAAAGTACTAATGAAAAAGAAGAACGTTCATCACGAAATTCTATTGTAGTTAGATGAGCTCCCATGAAAAATCAAGAAGGTCAAATTCAAATTTCAACAATAATGACACAAACTTCTAACAAAACTTTTACAAATTCCCATTCCCCTAAGGAACAAATCAATAAGACTAATAAATCATATCCTAGAGGCTTTATTTGTTGTATTTTTATTGTTGCACCCTCTTAGTTACACTGAACATTCATTCCTAAACCTTTTATAAATATGAATAGACATTAATAAAGGAAGAATTGATAAGACTCTACCTAATACTTGTTTTGACGATGCTATCCTTAATGTGAAATGATGGTGTATCTAACAATAATAATAATAATTTACATATATTGTGGACACATACTTTCAAGTACAATGTTTTCCTATGGTTGAAACTTGATATTTCTCAGTAGTGAGGTAAGCCACAAACTTTTCGAAGTGCAAAGTTTATGATGGTTTGTATTCCTATGAGATGAGAAAAAAAAAATTAAATTTTTTTTTTTTTTAATTTATGTATATTTTTAGTCAATATTTTGTCAAGGAAAAGAATGAAAAAACTGAATGAAATACAAAAATTTTATTATTTTGAGTCAATATTTTGTCAAGGAAATAATAATTAAGAGTGGAATCTCATCATTATAGTGTTATGCTTTTATATCGATAACTTTTAATATTTAATTAAGAATTCTATCAATTAAATGACATTTTTGCTTTTTATATATCACGAGCAATGCGTGATACGTTAAATTTATTTTAACTCTTCTATTTCTCAGTAAGAAAATTTTTTTGTAGTATTACAGTTCATATTCAATCAAATACGAGTGATTACATCATAAGACATTACACCCAATTTTAGTCCCGAAGAATCCAGCAATTGGATACCCAATCCTCTAAGCATTCTCTAAGCATTTACCAGAGCCGCCCATGAATGGAAAATCCCATAATGGCCTCCAGTTTTACTGGAATTCAATGCCTCACAATACAAGAAACAGCTGAAACTCAGATACTGAGTGATCTCTGAGACGCCTAAATGAAGAAAAAACGAGATTCAGAATTGAATCTTGTCTGATGAAGCAATGCCAAGAACAGAGCCAATGCCAAGAAGCCTCCAACAACCTCGCTTGCAGAAGAAGGCTCGCTTGCACCTAACATCGAAGAAAAAAATTAGAAAATAGGCCATTATTTGTCGACTTTTAAGGAATAGGGAGTATCCAAGTGTCGAGGCAAAGGGAACCCCTGTAGAGATTAATATGAAACTCTCCAAAAGGACTGTCCAGTCCTTTCTTCGATATCTTATCAGCTCTAGTATTCAAATCTCTATAGATGTGTTCGATACTGTATGACTGAAATTTCTGTAGAATATTTCTAATTCTCTAAATCCAACCAAAACAGCGATGGATTTGCAGATTACAACGATCATTAATCCCATCTATAGTAATATTCGAGTCTCTGTATATATAGATGTCTGAGAGTTTTAGATTATATGCAATGTACAGGCCTCCCCAGAGTGCCATAATTACAGCCTTGTTGTTTGATCCAGAGCCCCCGTTCCAATGGATTTGATAGTGGTCATTGTTGTGAAGACAAATCCAAGCCCCGCAGCCGCATATTCCATTGATGCATGCACCATCGAAAAATAATGCCAGGAGAATGATCTGATGAGGTCTAATTCGTCCAGAAAGATCTTCTATATCAAAGACGATGCATGAATTTATATTGATCCAAGTCGAGATATCCTTAATGATCAAGGCAGAGTGAGGAGGGGAATCTTCAAAAATACATCGATTTCTGGCAATCCAGATTTCCCATATAACATAGAAAGGTGTAGTGTTTAATGGATATGCGACTCCAGCCCATGATGTAATAGATTGTATACAATTAGAAGGTTGCCAAGATGAATCGTGAATAACACCTGAGAAATGCATCCAAATCGAAAGGCTGAAAGGGCAAGTAAAAAAGAGATGTGATGAGGTTTCTTCCTGCAATCGACAGAAGGGGCATCTTCCAGGTCCCATAAAGCCCCGCCTACATAAAACATCACAAGTCAATATTTTATTTTTCCATAATAGCCGGGTAAATAATACAATCTTGTTTGGAATATTTAGATGCCAGGCAAAGTAGAAGGGAGACGGCGCAGCAGAAGGATTTGGCTGAATGAGACTTTCATAAATGTCCTTCACAATTAAGCCTGATCCAGATGTTCTTCCATTCCAAGTCAGTTGGTCACCACTTCTGTTATACGATAGTCCCAGTCCTTGTAGAAATTTTTTATACTCGTTCCATGTCGGTAGATCAATTCCATATATGCCCAGTCTGTCAACAGATTTCCAAATGGGAGCATCAAGGGACCCGTAGAGGATAAGGTCCGATAAAGTAAATATGCCCGTTTGCTGTAATCTGTGTAATAAGTGTTCATCTATCTAATATTGTTTAGAGGATGAAAATATCCTGTCAATCCCAATGAAAATATTACGCCCATTCCCAAATTTCCACGCAAGTCTTTGACTCAGCAAGGGCATGATCTTGAAAAAACTGATCCAAATTGCAGATTCCCGACGCGCCTTGATAGATCCACCTGAATAAAGAAGCTTTAATGGGTCACTCTGTATGTATTTAAGTCTGATGATGCTCAACCAATTTCCATCACAATTAAGAGTGCGCAAAAGGGATTTTATCAATAAAGCATTGGCGAAAGATCTAATGTTTAGTAATCCCCAGCCTCCATTTCTTTTCGGAACCGATATTTCGCTCAATTTGCAAAGATGTATGTTGGTGTGATCAGGAGATGAACCCCATAGAAATTTTGCAATCATAGAATTGATTTTGTTTACTGTGTATGCTGGGAGGAAATAAAGGTGCGACCAGTAGACAACATATTGTGACAGAACAACCATTTTCAATATGTATCTACCTCCCATCGAAATTGATCTATTTTGCCACTTATTTATCTTGTTGCTGAACTTTTCAACAAGCCAGATCCAGTCAGCAGTAGTATAAGAGCATGCCTTCAATCTAAAACCTAGGTAGGTGAGTCCCTTAGAAATATGGCGACTGTTTGTTTCTATAAAATCTGCTATGAATTTTATTTCCTCCGTGTCACCATCGTTGTATATAAGAAGGGATTTGTCATTGTTGATGCAAAGCCCAGAGGCATGCCGAAATTGGATGAGTATATAGTGCAAATAAAACCACTGATTTCTATTGAGCATACCGAATACTAATAAATCATCGGCAAATAGTGAGTGCATGACAGTTACCAAAGGGGAGAAAGGTGGACCTTTAAAGTAGCTTCGTTCCTTTGCCATCTTCATAACATTGCTGAAGCAGTCCATGATTAGAATAAAAATGAGGGGGGATAATGAACATCCCTACCTCAGACCCCTTTCAGCTCCAAAGAATGCAGTCAGAATACCATTTATGAGGACTGCATATTGCACAGAGGTGATACAGGCCATAACCCACCTAAGAGACCTCATTGAGAAACCGATCTTGAGGAGAATAAGTCGAATAAAAAACCAATCAGCAGAGTCGAATGCCTTCTTAATATCAATCTTCATGATGATTGCCTCAAATTTGTTTGCGTGAATCGAATGAAGAGCCTCCTGAGCAATTGCGATTGCATCATGTATGGACCTTCCACCCACAAATCTAAATTTCTCTTTTGAAATCCTAGACGATAAGGTTGCTCGGATTCTATTTGCGATTATTTTAGAATTTAGCTTGTATATTACATTGCAAAGTGCAATAGGCCTATAGTCTGAGAACTGTTCAGGGGAAGATGATTTTGCAATGATAGTTAGAAAAGTTGAATTCATATCAGCAGGAACAAGACCCATTACTCTAATATGTTCGGCCACCGTGAGGATCTCATCCGCCATTAAATCATAGAAGTGTGAGTAAAATTCGATCGGCCAGCCATCCGGGCCAGGGCTTTTGTCCTAGGCGAAATCCTTTAGAGTTGATTCAATCTCTTTCTTGGTTATCTCTGCTTCCAAAATTTCATTTGTTGCCTGGTCAAACATAAGTGGTAAGTGCTGTAAAAACCATGTTTGATTTAGCGAGTCAATCTTATTATCAGCTTTATAAAAGTCAGAGAAATATTTGAATGCCTCGATCTGTATTTCAGAATTTGTATACTTCATCGAGCCATTAGCCGCCTTAATATCCCAGATAGAGTTTTTGTTCTTGCGTCCGTTGGCACAATTGTGAAAAAAATTAGTATTAAGATATAAATAAATAAAAAATTATATAAATAAAAAATGGAAGAATTTGAATATTTTTTTATAAAAGATATATCAAGATTGAGAAATATTTCTTCTACCAAATTCAATGAAAACTTACACAAACTTTCGTAAGACTTCTTGATATTATTAATATCATACTATTATATATATTGTTAAATATTTATCAAGTAGTGTCTATAATATAAATGCATATATTTCTTTTGGATATGAAGTGAAATGGTAACCAAGTTCTATTATCCAAGCTTTATGTATGGTGTTGAAGGCTATGTGCTATCTAGATACAACATGACTAGTAGATTCAACTATGAATAAATGGGATACTAGGTATCCAGTGGATAGTAATCAATAGATGAAACTTCAAACAACCACTTTGTCTTAGAGTATGAGCTAAAAATAAATTATATTATCTAAGAGCCTAGACTTTTCCTCACGTTAAGGAAATGGATCATCGACTGGTTATTTTAGGTGACTAGGTTTTGTTTACAAGTGATGAAGTTACGTGTCCAGGTTTTAAAATTGTATTATCAAAGGTTAAAATGATAACTCTTCTCTCTCTCTCTCTCTCATATATATATAGGGAGGAAAACCCCCTAAAGTTAGGGTAGAATTTTGAGGCCAAGTCCCAATGGCCCTCATCCACCACATAGATTGAGGTGAGCCCTAACAACTCGATAATAGACCTAACTCATGCAACGATGTGAAGATGTTTCCTTTCGTGTTCATGAGTGGAAGAAAATTCTTTTATCAAGCATCTCCAAATAAAGTGACCTAGTTGAATTCCTTATATCCTAAAAAATGATTACTTATATTAAAGCAAGGATGTAAGGTTCAGGCAACAACTCCCAATATTATAACTCTTGTTATCTCTTAATTGGTATCCCCAAATAGGGAGGACAACCCCCTAAGGTCAGGGTAGAGTCTTGAGGCCAAGTCCCACTGGCCCTCGTCCACTGCATAGATTGAGGTGAGCCCTAACAACTTGATAATAGACCTAACTCATGCAATGATGTGAGGATGTTTCCTTTTGTGTTCATGAGTGGAAGAAAATTGCTTTCTCAGGCATATTCAAATAAAGCGACCCAGTTTAATTCCTTATATCCTAAAAAATGATTACTTATATTTTTAGCGAGGATGTAAGGTTCAGGCAACAACTCCCAATATTATAACTCTTGTTATCTCTTAATTGGTATCCCCAAATAGGGAAACATGTCCATAATATTTCTTGAGTTTCTTTGGGTTGGTCCACTTTTGTTGGTTTTATGTCTATCACAACTAGAGACATCTCAACATTAGTGGGACTCTTTCCTCCATGTAGCTAGCCCTTCAGACCTTCTATTTCCCTATGTACTCATTTCATTGTAGGGCACTTCCTTGATGCTTGCTTCACATCATGTACTTGCTTTGCATTTATCATCATGCCTCATGGCAATGATGGTAAAAAAGGTTGTCGAGGAAGAGGTTCACTGACCAATTCCAGAGCTTAGCAAGAGGCTAAGGAGTCTACCAACATTTATTTGGGAGAAAACCCCCCACCCATTTAGGAGGAAATTGCTACATTAGAGGTATAGGTTAGCCTTGAAGGAGGTTCCATCATAAATATAGAAATAGAGGAGATTGGTCACTGGATCTATGACACTAGTAGTTCTAAGACAAGAAATACCACATATATGAAAATGGTGGACCTTTAATGACATATCAATACAATGATTAACAAATTACTAATGAAAAAGAAGAACGTTCATCACGAAATTCTATTGTAGTTAGATGAGCTCCCATGACAAATCAAGAAGGTCAACTTCAAATTTCAACGATAATAACACAAACTTCTAACAAAACTTTTGCAAATTCCCATTACCCTAAGAAACAAATCAATAAGACTAATCAATCATATCCTAGAGGCTTTATTTGCTTTATTTTTATTGTTGCACCCTCTTAGTTACACTGAACATTCATTCCTAAAACCTTTTATAAAGATGAATAGACATTAATAAAGGAAGAATTGATAAGACTCTAACTAATACTTGTTTTGACGATGCTATCCTTAATGTGAAATGATGGTGTATCTAACAATAATAATAATAGTAATTGAGGACACATACTTTCAAGTACAATGTTTTCCTATGGTTGAAACTTGATATTTCTCAGTAGTGAGGTAAACCACAACTTTTTCAAAAAGTTTATGATGGTTTGTATTCATATGAGATGAGAAAAAAAAAAAATTTAAATATTTTTTTTTAATTTATGTATATTTTTAGTCAATATTTTGTCAAGGAAAGGAATGAAAAAACGGAGTGAAATACAAAAGTTTTATTATTTTGAGTCCATATTTTGTCAAGGAAATAATAATTAAGAGTGGAATCTCATCATTATAGTGTTATGCTTTTATGTCGATAACTTTTAATATTTAATTAAGAATTCTATCAATTAAATGACATTTTTGCATTTTATATATCACGAGCAATGCGTGATACGTTAAATTTATTTTAACTCTTTTAATATTTAATTAAGAATTATATCAATTAAATGACATTTTTTTCTTTTCATATATCACGAGTAATGCGTGATATGTTCAATTTATTTTAACTTTGGATTATGTATTTTACCGTAATTATTTTTCCACAAACCAAAAAAGCTTATGTTAAATAATTTTTGAAATAAATAAATAATATTTTAAATTTAATTAATAAAATTATTTATAGAATATGTATATATATTTATTATATATTGTGTATTTTATAATTTATAAAATTAATTATATTAGATAAAATTTTAAATATTTAATAAAATAAAAATTTAGATAAAAATATATATAAGTTTGGTAGGACTATTTCAATATGTTCAATATATCACTCACTGGAGTGGGGAATTCAACTGGTGACTTCACATCAAGGGTGCTTTAATAGAGCTATTGAACTAGTGACTTCACATCAAAGGGTGTCTTAACAGAGATTGAACTAGTGACTTCACATCAAAGAGTGTCTTAAATCTTGTGAACTTAAATTGAATATTTTAATATTATATATTTTGAAATTATTTTATGATATAAATAATTTTATATATTAAAATTAATATTTCATATTGATAAATTAGTTTAATTTAACATATAACTTATAATATATATGAATGAATGATATTTTAACCTCCACAAGACTAAAAATAGTCTATGGGACTACCAGCTTCTTTGTTTTTTTGTCTTCTATAATTCAATCCTTTTCTTACTCAAATTGATGATGATGTGACCCAACCTTCTAAGATTTCCCTCACTAAAAAGACAATGCCACTCAATTGATGCTAACAAATTGTAGTAAGTGTCCTTGTTGTCTCTGAAAGCATCACTTTTCAAAATGAAATGTTTTTATGATTCCACTGCCCCAAAAGTGCAAAAAGTACACATCCTTTCAAAAAGTATAGACTTCAATTGAATAAAAAAAATTATATGATAGTTGCACTTTTTACTAATAGAATGATTGGTGAATTGTCACATTCTCAATTTTCTTAAAAATACTCAATTAAAAAAAAATGATTAAACATAGTAGGAAACTCTAGTATAATATGATCATTTTACTAATAACAAGTTTTTAAAGTTATTTATACATGTAAATACTTCTTTATAATCATTTTATCTTAAATCACAATTGATGTTAGGAAATCAAGATATTTATTGTAATTATTGATTTCCATGTAACAAGAATATATCATGATTATTATTTTAATAAAATAGTTTTTGGAATTATTTTCAAAACATACACATTTCTTTTTTTTCATAGATACAACATTGTATATTCCATATAAAAAATATATGTATACTATCAATACTCTCAACATTTATCATGTCACTTGCAAAAAATGAACTTGGGTGGGGGAATTCCATTCCTTTCTCCCAAACTTCTAGAATAACACCAATTAACACCACTTCTTTATAATAATAATTTAAAACATTTTGTCATATAATTTAAATATATATTTTACAATCAATCTATCATATAAATAAAGTTTCTCTAAATAATCCATATATATAGAATTTTGTAAGATACAATTTTTTTTATTTAAAATAAAATTATTCTGAATACTTATTTTTATCTTCGTAATTATATATATACATTTTAAATATAAAATTTTATTTCAACTATTTTTAATATTTTTGCACATATATTTCATATACCACAAAATTTTATTTATCAATTAAATTAATTGTGATATTTTAGACAAATAAAAAATAAAAACATATACACTTTGTTATAATTATATTTAAAAATATATTTTTTACCAAAATCACTTAAAATTTACTTGTAAATTAATTATAATAAAATATATTTATGTAATTATATGTGATTCCATATACAATAATAATTTACAAACAACCAAAAAAAATGAAAAATATCTCTTTTCTTTTTTTCGCTATTTTTAGAAGTATAAATACCCCACTAATTTATACATAACCAATATGTTTGAAAATAAAAAATAATAAAACCAGTCGAATGATTCATCATTGCTTTATCAAATCAAATCACCAATCATTGCGCCATCAACCTTGTTCACGATGAATTCGGTGGTGCTTCACCTTTTTATGATTAGACGGAAAAAAAAGAAAAAAGAAAAAAATCCAATTTTAACTATTATATTTAATATATAAATTTATAAAATTTATGTACAAATTTTGAAAACTAAATTAGTTTAAATTAATTAAACATTAAAATAAGTATGGTAAAAATAATTATAATATTTTTTTGCTATGGAGAGATCATAGGTTTAATTTTTTTGGTACTTTTTGGATCACTATTTCTGATTAAGCAAAATGAATTTAGTGGTCACCAATCTCTTTACGAATATATATATATTAAAGCATTTTTGTTATTAAGAAACTAAAGATTTAATTTTCTAGGCACTTTTTGGATCACTATTTGTGATTGTGACAGCGTCATTAGAATTAACTAGTATGTACTAGTTAAAGACATTTATTATTTTACTTTCTGGTAAAAAGACTTGAGACCTTATTGTGGATAAAAACAAAAACAAATTATTTTGATGAAATTATTAAAATAGGAGGACTAGTTAATGAAAAGAAAATCTTTTAAGTTGTTGGTAAAAGTTTCTAAGAATAGGAGGTGGTTGGGAATAGTTGGAGAAACAGTTGCCCACTCCTTGAGGATAAAAATGGAATCCTGAGAAAGGAGTGGGGGTTCTGAGAACTTTGGAAAGGAGGGAGAAGTATTTTCTTGAGCTGGTGAAGGTCCAGTGGAAAATAGCTTACTGAATCCCTTGTGAGACCAGATATTATGTTTGTGGCTGGATTGGCCATCCAGAGGTCACAGCAGAGAAAACTCCACTGTTAACCCGTGGCACCGTCCAGATTCTGGAGCTAGGGGGAAAGTGGAGGACGTAATAACCTCCCTTGATGGTTGGGAGGACAACAGCTGGGAAAAACTCTTAAAACTCAGATAAGTATTTTCTGAGTATGTTTGTTAATTCAGTTAAGTATTTATGAGTATCTTCTGTTAAACCATATAAATGTTCCTGAGTGTTACTGTTAAATCAGATAAATGTTCCTGAGTGTTACTGTTAAACCAGATAAGTATTTCTAAGTGATTTCTGTTAAAATTCAAACGAACTTTACTGAGTATTTCAAATATTTTTCTTTTCTGAGTTTCTAAAGACTGAGATTGGAATAGCAGACAGGTTTCTTTGTTTTGATGTTATACAAGTGTTTCTTTTGGGGTTTGTGTGAGTATGCAAGAAGCGAAATCTGCATGATGGAAGCCTCTGTTCACTTCTTGGTTAAAAAAAAGAACAAAGACAAAACACAAATGAATCTGCAAAAAGTAACATATTAATTTCTAATGGTGGTGTTATCTGAAGCCTGCGAGAAGCAGTAAAGTATGATAGAAGATATAGTAGCCAGTAATACTTGGAACACAGAATAATAGAGAAATAAGAATAGCAGTCTAAGAATGCTTATACACTACTGTAGCATTAAAACAAAGTATGCTAAAAACTTTTCACAGGGGAGGATTTGTATCCTTATAACCAGAATTTGGCTGAGGTAATGCTAACTCTATTTTTTTCTTCTTTACTCATGAAGCAAACAAACGAAAGAAAAAAATTCCTTGAATAAGTGTGGAAGATAAAGGAACATAACTGAAACAGTTAAATAGAGTATAAACAGAGCATTTTGAGCAAACCACAAATGAAACTGAATTGCTTTAAGGGAAAACAAAGAACAAGTTTACATACAGAGCGATTCGGGTCTGGAACCTTCACATCTTAACCAAAATCAAATGGTATACGCAGTCACAACAAACAAGGAAGCAAAATTTTTAGTAAGCATAAACGATATCTCTGCTCTCAACAGTGTTCACGGGCCCAAATCAAACGTCGGGTCCCATACTTTGAAAAGTGCAGAAACCGTTTAGTTCTAAACTGTTAAAAAAAAACAACCCCGAGTAAAAACCCGTATAGGAAATTGCATGTAAATGTTTACATTGATTGCCTCTTAGTTAAAGAGTATGCAAAGAACTGTAAAAACCCTAGCTCGAGTGGGCAAAGCCAATAGAAATCAATTTGCAGCCGAAGTTCGAAACCCTGAAGCCCTCGACAGAGAGACTTGGAGAGGGTAGTTACCCTTGAAAGTGTTAAATACCTGTTACGGAAGAACGAAAAGTTAGCCGTGACCTCGCAAGGGTAAATCATCCAAGGGAATCTGTATCGAAGGGATAAGACTCCTCATACCTGCCACAGAGGAAAACAACCTGTCATGAAGGGATAAGCATCATAGTAGGGTTTAAAGAGAAATTCGCAATTCAACAAAAAAAAACTTAGCTTGATTTCAGCGGGAGTATTACCTGATAAGGAACCAAACCCGACGCGGTCGTCCACTGAAACAGTAAGGAAATGCGGGTTAGAACCCTTACTGTTAAAACACCACAGAAAGTACGAGGGTTTTTACCAGCGTTAAATCCCGATCAAACCAAGAATGCCTGTAGAAGAAGATTCACTTACAGTTTCTCAGTAGGAACTTGGTACCGATCTGAAACATGCTCTCGAAGCCGAATAACGAAGCACAGCAGGTAGCAAACCTGGGGGCGAACCCTGTATGAGCAAATCATTGGGGTCTTTCGACAAAAAATGCAAACGGTGAAATCAAAAAATAATAAAACCGAGAAACTAAGCCATAGCGTCGGGTATAAGCATTTACCTGGAAGCCTAGACTTGATATACAGGTTCATGGCGAAGTTTTCAACGGGTGGGTGCCAAATCTTGAGAGAGTGCCGAGGGAGCCAAGCAAAAATCAAAAGAGAAAAACTCGTTTAACTCACAGACCGCTGACGGAGAATGCCAGAGTGATAGAGGATTCGAGGGAAAATCACACAGTTGTACCCTGGCAGGAAAGCCCAAAACTGCCGGGAGTAATTAGCACTGACAATCGGACGTTGTGGATTGGTTGGGTTGCCATGTGGTGCCTTACGCATCCCAAGAGATAAGAGTTTCGATGTCAAATTAAATTGTGTAGTTAATATAATGTGCGCGCTGAGCTCAGTTGTAATGACACCCGAGCTCGGCCGACAGTTTAGCCGTAAGGAAATCCATAACGAATTTTCAACCTTAAACATTGGCGCAACCATATATACTTACATCCAGTCTATACTCTGTTCAAAACCCTTGCTAGGTATGGGTTGTGTGTTTTGCATATTAAGGGCATTTAAACCATAAGCCAAGTTGGCGGAAACACAAAAATTATTATTTGATTATGTACTATTTATGCAAATAAGGCGAAAACAGGAATAATGCCTTGTACTACCAGTGACATGGTGTGTAATTAATTCATTTTGAATTGTAACATTGATATGGGGGTTGACAAATGATTTTGGTGTATGCAATTAGTAAATGTAAAATAATTCTTTTTATATTGGTAATTTTTTTTTTGTGGTGAGGTATGTGTCAAGTGGTATCAGAGCCAGGTTGCTATACTAGGATCCTAAGGGGTCTACTAACAGTGAAGCTATGTATGTGATTAGTGCACTAAGGGGAAGCGAGTGAAATGAGGGATGTTGCAGCATCTCAGTCACAACTAGAGGAAACTCCAGTCCCTATAGTCATGAATCCAGAAATGTGGGTTCAATTAACTGTCGAAAAACACCAAAAGACGAGTCGATTGTTGGAGGAACAGCAGCAGAAAACTACATTTTTTCTAAGTACAGTACAGCACCTACAAGAAGAAATGATAAGAGTCTGGAGGGACAATGAGAGGTTGTTACAAGATCAAGAAAAGATCCTGAAAAGTTTATCTAATAAACAAAATCAGGAGATGGGGCACCCTAGTGCGGAAAAAGAGTTATCAACGGAACAAGAAGAACAGAAAACTAGAAATGACACTACTGGTAGAAATGATAAGATTCCCTCCCAAAAGAGTAAAAACAGAAATTATAATGAGGCGGAATCGGGCAATCTGTCCGACCAGTAAGATCATAAGAGACAGAACGTGGAACTGCAAGGGGTATTTCGTAAATTTAAGCCACCAACATTTGACGGTGAGGCGGAGGAGGTGGTTGAAGCCTGGTTAATCAATATAAACAAGTACTTTCAGGTATATGAATATAGCAGCAATTTGAAGGCCAGATTGGCTATTTACCAGTTGCGAGAAAAAGCCACCCTGTGGTGGGAGGAGGTGAAAAATGTACACAACATTGATGAGCAAGATATCACATGGGAACTGTTTCAGCAATACTTTAAGGACAAGTACTTAACAGAGAGATTTTATGATGACAAAGCTAAGGAATTCCATGATCTTCGACTGGGGCAAATGACCATGGACGATAATGTTACAAAATTTACTTCCCCGTTACGTTACGTTCCTTACCTTCGGGAGGAAAAAGCCAAGGTGCAGAGCTTCTTAAGCAGTTTACCTGCCCCAATGAGGGAGTGGATAGAATTTTTTAACCAACAAACCATGGATGAGGCAATCCGTAAAGCACGAATGTGCTATCAGCAGAACAAGGCCAAGGGTGATGGAGGAAAAAGCTGGCAACCAAGGAAACATCAGAAAAATAGCTCCACTTTCAAAAGCAGTAAAAGCAGCAACATTAAAGGCTCGGCACGGAATTTTGTTGACAAGTAGTTTGGTAAAAGTCATCAAAGGATCAAGTTGCTAGCGAAGGAGAAACCCACCGAGGCATCCAGCAAACCGGAGCAGGGACAGATTTCAAAACCTCCCCTGCAGTGCTGGGGCTGTGGGGAGGCTCATTATTATAAAAATTGTCCCCAACGGAATAAAAATGAAGCTATAGCAAATTTGCAAGAGGCATCTACGGTGGGGGACATGGCGCGAAATATACCTCGTATAAATGCAGCCTTGGAGGACCGACAGGCTGATTTTCAGCCCACTATGATTGAATTGGAAGGTACTATACTAACTAAACATGTTTCGATTTTAATAGATCCTGGAGCAAGTTTAAGTTATGTAAGTCCTAAAATAGTGGAATTATGCAAATTAAAAGAACAGAAATTTAAGAACTCATGGTTAGTTCAATTAGCTACCGGGGCAAAACGCCAAAAATTCCTAATTGTATACTGGAAGTGGCAGAACAACAGTTATAATCAGACTTAAATATTTTACCATTGGAGTTGTATGATGTGTTATTGGGAATGGACTGGCTGGAAATACACTGGACCCTATTGGACTGCAAAGAAAAGATAATTTATTACAGAATGCAAGATGGCACGCGTAAAGAAATTCAAGGAATTAAAAAGCCTATACAATTACGCCCCATAACAGCATCCCAAATGGGCAAGTGTATCAGAAAAGGATGTCAGTTGTATGAAATTCAAGTAGGATATGCAGATTCCAGGGAAAAGGCTCCAATGATGGAGGATACTCCTGTAGTGTGGGACTTTCTGGATGTTTTTCCAGAAAACATCCCTGGATTATCACCCAAAAGAGATATTGACTTCACCATTGAATTGCTGCCTGAAGCCTCTCCGGTGTCAAGAGCTCCTTATAGAATGAGTATACCAGAATTAACAGAGCTGAAGATACAATTACAAGAACTGTTAGACAAATGCTATATTCGCCCAAGTGTGTCTCCTTGGGGAGCACCAATTCTCTTTGTGAGAAAAAAAGACGGAACCTTATGCATGTGTATGGACTATAGGCAGCTTAATAAGCTGATTGTTAAGAACAAATACCCCTTACCAAGAATCGATGATTTATTCGATCAGGTGAGAGGGGCTAATGTGTTCTCTAAGATAGATTTGAGGTCCGGATATCATCAGATTTGAATTAAGGATGAGGATATTTTCAAAACAGCATTTCGCACTAGATATGGACTTTATGAGTTCGTGGTACTACCCTTCGGACTGAAAAATGCGCCAACAACCTTTATGAGGTTGATGAATGGATTTTTCATCAGTTTTTAGATAACTTTGTACTTATCTTCATAGATGACATACTGATATACTCAAAAATCGAGGAAGAACATAAGGAACATCTGAGAGTATTTTTTGAAATACTGAGGAAGCATCAGCTTTATGCTAAGTTTAGCAAGTGCGATTTCTTTAAATCAGAAATCCAATACTTGGGACACGTTGTGTCAGCTGAAGGAATAGTCGTTGATCCCGAAAAGATCAAAACCATTATGGAATGGCGAGTACCTCAGAATGTGGCAGACATTAGATCATTCATGGGTCTAGCTGGATATTATAGAAGATTTATTGAAGGGTTTTCTAAAATTGCCTATCCTATGACATCTTTGCAGAAGAAAGGCAAGACTTTCAAATGGACGAATGAATGCCAAAACAGCTTTGAAAAGCTGAAACAACTCCTAACCACAGCACCAATACTAAAGGTAGCTGACCCCAGTAAAGACTATGAGGTTTGTACTGACGTAAGCAAGGAAGGAGTTGGTGCAATATTAGCTCAAGAGGGTAAAGTGATAGCCTATGAGTCTAGGAAGCTGAAAGAATATGAACAAAAATATTCTGCTTATGACTTAGAACTTACAGCAGTAGTGCATGCCCTCCGAGTATGGAGGCATTATCTGCTGGGTAAAATATTTGTACTTAAAACAGACCATAGCAGCTTGAATAATTATTTCAAGCAAGCAGATTTAAACTCTAGGCAGGCAAGATGGAATGCCTTTTTGAGTGAATTTGACATGGATATACAACATGTTAAGGGAAAATAAAATCAAGTTGCAGATGTGTTGAGCAGAAAATTGCATGGTATTTATGCAATGTATTACAGTCAATCAGAAATCCAACTGTCGGAACAGTTAAAGGAAGAAGCACAGAAGGACCCTGAATAGAAATTCTTGTGGCAGCAAATGGAAGATGATAGGAAGCAAGGCAAAACATCAGAATTGGGAAAAAACGAAGATCAGATGTTGACCTTCCGAGGAAGAATCTATGTCCCTAATCGCGCAGTTCTTAAGGAATTAATCCTGAATGAATTCCACCATAGCAGTTACGTTGGCCATCTGGGATATCAAAAGATGCTCACTGCAATAAGGAAGGTATATTATTGGCCAAGTATGCGTAATAATATTGCAGAGTATCTAAGAAAATGTTTGGAATTTCAACAGGTTAAGGTGGAGCATCAGCATCCTGCAGGATTACTGCAGCACATACCCGTTCCTGAGTGGAAGTGGGAGGTTATCTCTTTAGATTTCATCACAGGTTTACCACAAACAAAGAGGCAGAATGATTCAATCATGGTGGTGGTAGACAGATTAAGAAAATCTGCCCATTTTATACCTGTACAATCTACATACAAGACGGTACAGATTGCGGATATATTTATGAAGGAAATATATAGGTTGCATGGCATACCTAAAACTGTAATTTCAGATCGAGATGTTAAGTTTACATCCGCATTCTGGAAGACTTTGTTTACTGGTCTGGGAACTTGGATACACTTTAGTACTGCCTATCATCCTCAGACCGATGGGCAGACGAAACGGGTAAACTAAGTGCTGGAAGACATGTTGCGCATGTATGTGATGCAGCAGCCAACCAAGTGGGAGGATTAATTGCACCTGGTTGAGTTTGCCTCTAATAATGGATATCAGGAATCTCTGAAAATGAGTCCCTTTGAGGCATTTTATGGTAGGCAATGTCGTACACCTATAAACTGGAGCAGTCCTGAATCAAAATTGTTGTTGGGACCTGAAATGTTGGCTGATATGGAAGCGGAAGTAAAAATAATAAGGCAGAATCTGAAGGCTGCACAGGATAGACAAAATATGTACGCAGAAAAAAAAAAGGTCCTACCGTGAATTTGTAGTAGGGGACCACGTATACGTAAGAATTAAGCCCAAGAGGAGTACCATGAGATCGACTTCCTGTGCCAAATTGGCTCCCCAGTATTGTGGACCCTTCCAAATACTGGAGAGGGTGGGACCAGTAGCTTATAAACTGGCTTTACCCAATCATATTCAAGTACACAATGTGTTCCATGTGTCCTTGCTAAAGCGGTATGTGCATGATGAAAAACATGTGATTCATTGGCAAAGTATTCAGGTAGAACCGGACGGAGAGTTTCTGGTCGAGCCGCAACGCATACTTGATAGAAGAGAAATTGAACTCCGCAAGCGAGCAGTTATCTAGGTGAAAGTGCAGTGGAAGCACTTCGGATCGGATGAGGATACTTGGGAGGATGAGAAACTCATGCAGGCAGCTTACCTGAAGCTCTTCACAGAACTTGGCTGCAACACCGGGGATGATGTTACTTCTAGTGGGGGGGAGATGTGACAGCCTCATTAGAATTAACTGGTATGTACTAGTTAAAGACATTTATTATTTTACTTTCTGGTAAAAAGACTTGAGACCTTATTGTGGATAAAAACAAAAACAAATTATTTTGATGAAATCATTAAAATAGGAGGACTAGTTAATGAAAAGAAAATATTTTAAGCTGTTGGTAAAAGTTTCTAAGAATAGGAGGTGGTTGGGAACAGTTGGAGAAACAGTTACCCACTCCTTGAGGATAAAAATGGAATCCTGAGAAAGGGGTGGGGGTTCTGGGAACTTTGCAAAGGAGGGAGAAGTATTTTCTTGAGCTGGTGAAGGTCCAGTGGAAAATAGTTTACTGAATCCCTTGTGAGACCAGATATTCTGTTTGTGGCTGGATTGGCCATCCATAGGTCATAGCAGAGAAAACTCCACTGTTAACCCGTGGCACCGTCCAGATTCTGGAGCTAGGGGGCAAGTGGAGGACGTAATAGCCTCCCTTTATGGTTGGGAGGACAACAGTTGGGAAAAACTCTTAAAACTCAGATAAGTATTTTCTGAGTATGTTTGTTAATTCAGTTAAGTATTTCTGAGTATCTTTTGTTAAACCAGATAAAATTTCCTGAGTGTTACTGTTAAATCAGATAAATTTTCCTGAGTGTTACTGTTAAACCAAATAAGTATTTCTGAGTGATTTCTGTTAAAATTCAAACGAACTTTACTGAGTATTTCAAATATTTTTCTTTTCTGAGTTTCTAAAGACTGAGATTGGAATAGCAGACAGGTTTCTTTGTTTTGATGTTATACAAGTGTTTCTTTTTGGGTTTGTGTGAGTATGCAAGATTCGAAATCTGCATGATGGAAGCCTCTGTTCACTTCTTGGTTATAAAAAAAAAACAAAGACAAAACACAAATGAATCTGCAAAAAGTAACATATTAATTTCTAATGGCGGTGTTATCTGAAGCCTGCGAGAAGTAGTAAAGTATGATAGAAGATATAGTAGCCAGTAATACTTGGAACACAGAATAATAGAGAAACAAGAATAGTAGTCTAAGAATGCTTATACACTACTGTAGCATTAAAACAAAGTATGCTAAAAACTTTTCACAAGGGAGGATTTTTATCCTTATAACCAGAATTTTTCTAAGGTAATGCTAACTCTGTTTTTCTCTTCTTTACTCATGAAGAAGACAAACAAAAGAAAGAAATTCCTTGAACAAGTGTGGAAGATAAAGGAACGTAACCGAAACGGTTAAATAGAGTATAAACAGAGCATTTTGAGAAAACCATTAATGAAACTGAATTGCATTAAGGGAAAACAACGAACAAGTTTACATACAGAGCGATTCGGGTCCGGAACCTTCACATCTTAACCAAAATCAAATGGTATACGCAGTCACAACAAACAAGGAAGCAAAATTTTTAGTAAGCATAAATGTTATCTCTGCTCTCAATAGTGTTCACGGGCCCAACTCAAACGTCGAGTCCCATACTTTGAAAAGTGCAGAAACCGTTTAGTTATGAACTGTTAAAAAAAACAACCCCGGGTAAAAACCCGTATAGAAAATTGCATGTAAATGTTTACATTGATTGCCTCTTAGTTAAAGAGTATGCAAAGAACTGTAAAAACCCTAGCTCGAGTGGGAAAAGCCCATAGAAATCAATTTTCAGCCGAAGTTCGAAACACTGAAGCCCTCGACAGAGAGACTTGGAGAGGGTAGTTACCCTTGAAAGTGTTAAATACCTGTTACGGAAGAACGAAAAGTTAGCCGTGACCTCGCAAGGGTAAATCATCCAAGGGAATCTGTATCGAATGGATAAGACTCCTCATACCTGCCACAGAGGAAAACAACCTGTCACGAAGGGATAAGCATCACAGTAGGGTTTAAAGAGAAATTTGCAATTCAAAAAAAAAAATTAGCTCGATTTCAGAGGGAGTATTACCTGATAAGGAACCAAACCCGATGCGGTCGTCCACTGAAATAGTAAGGAAATGCGGGTTAGAACCCTTACTGTTAAAACACCACAGAAAGTACGAGGGTTTTTACCAGCGTTAAATCCCGATCAAACCAAGAATGTCTGTAGAAGAAGATTCACTTACAGTTTCTCAGTAGGAACTTGGTACCGATATGAAACGTGCTCTCGAAGCCGGATAACGAAGCACAACAGGTAGCACACCTAGGGGCGAACCCTGTATGAGCAAATCATTGGGGTATTTCAACAAAAAATGCAAACGGTGAAATCACAAAACAATAAAACCGAGAAACTAAGCCATAGCGTCGGGTATAAGCATTTACCTGGAAGCCTAGACTTGATATACAGGTTCATGGCGGAGTTTGCAACGGGTGGGTGCCAAATCTTGAGAGAGCGCCGAGGGAGCCAAGAAAAAATCAAAAGAGAAAAACTCGTTTAACTCACAGACCGCTGACGGAGAATGCCGGAGTGATAGAGGATCCGAGGGAAAATCACACAGCTGTACCCTGGCGGGAAAGCCCAAAACTACCGGGAGTAATTAACACTGACAACCGGACGGTGTGGATCGGTTGGGTTGCCATGTGGTGCCTTACGCATCCCAAGAGATAAGAGTTTCGATGTCAAATTAAATTGTGTAGTTAATATAATGTGCACGCCGAGCTCAGTTGTAATGACACCCGAGCTCGCCCAACAGTTTAGCCGTAAGGAAATCCATAACGAATGTTCAATCTTAAACATTGGCGCAACCATATATACTTACATCTAGTCTATACTCTATTCAAAACCCTTGTCAGGTATGGGTTGTGTGTTTTGCATATTAAGTGCATTTAAACCATAAGCCAAGTTGGCGGAAACACAAAAAGTATTAATTCATTACATGTATATAAAATAATGCGAAAACAAGAATATTGCCTTGCACGGCCCGATGCATATCATCTATAATTTAATTCTTTTGCATTGTAACATTGATGTGGGGGTTGAAAGAAAAAATGAATTTTTGATGAATGCAAGTAGTACATATAAATAATTTTTTTATTGGTAGAATTTTTCTTTGTGGTGAGGTAAGTGACGGGAGGCCTCTGAGCTCTATAATTTTGACATCTTAAAATGCTAGGAAGGTCGGTGTTGTAACAAAGATTATGAAATTGAAACTCTAATGGTTGTACTCGAGTACTCACAGAAAGAAGTGATTTGATGTTACAATTCTTTTTATTTATTTGATATTATAATTCTTGTTGTTGATAAAGTTACAGATTAATATTTATATGATGCATGGTTCAATTTAGCTATAGATTTTATAATGAAGTCTTTCATTTATTTCTATTTATTTGATTTGTTGTAAATAATAATTTTTTTTATTAAATAATAATAAGAAATTTTACTAAATTACTATTTTAAAAATAGAAATATAATTATTTATACAATTCTAATTTTTTAATATGTATATAATTAATTATATAAATAATATGTATTTTAAAAACAAGAAAAGAATTTAAGGAAATCTATATTAATATTCATAACACGTGATGATAATTGTTCTTTATTATTTTTCCCAGAAATTTTGAAATGAAAGTGCATGAGAGGTTGATCGTGTAGAGTTATCTATATCAAAATTTCTATTTTTATATATATATATATATATATATATATATATATATATATATATATATATATAGATATAGATAGTATTTTAAAATAGAAGATTTAAAAATATATATTAATAATAAATATTCATAATATGTGATAAATGTTTCTTTATTTTTGGAAATTTTAGAAATATAGTAAATGTTTTATTTTTATTTTTCTCGTAACATTTTATGAAATAAAAAAGAGTGTAAGAAAAGAGACTGACGTTGTGTATTACGAAATTATTTCTGATTGAAATTAGTGAAACTTAATACAATATAATTTACTATATTTTTATCAAGCCATAAGGAGTGGGTGATATGAAGATTAAATGCGTGTCTGGGAAGATCGATATTGATGAGCTTTTGTGTCACATAGAGTATTTATAAAGAATATCTAAGTTTCTATGAAACATATAAAAAATTTTCATCTTAAGCGAGACAAAGGCTATATGCACTTACATAGTGATTACAATATTTTATAATGATTACAATATCATGGGAATATTAAAGAATTTATCATAAGCATATTAAGAGAATGGCATCCAAGAGTAAGACATTTATTTTAGCCGGGTATATTTCTCAATATCATGTTTTGATTACACAATTTAAGTACTAAAATAATATTTTATCAGTCAATATTACTCTTAAAAGATGAACGTACTCATGCTCATGATTTATGATTCATTCCTTTCTAATGTGTCAATATCAAAGTATAGGCCCCATCAAAAAATAACACTCCTTAATACCATTTTTAATGCATTCTAAAACTCAATTTCGCTTAACTAAATTTCAATATCGCTTCTACTCGTATACTTTACCATATGCAACATTTAACTTAAACATTTTCTTTCATGTTGTTAGGTTTGAATTCATAATAAAGAATATAGGCGTGTGCCTTGTCATTAAACTAGGGAATTTTGTGCGTTATCAAGACACGAGTGAGTTTAAATTTCAATTTCGTAGAAAAACAGGAACGCCGCAAAGATTTTATATTCCACGTTTATAACATATGTAGAAGCTTTCACAGATAATGTATCTGTAACGTCATTAAAATAAATAAATTAATATTCGATTTGCACCAAATACCATGTATTTCACTGATTATATGTAAACCGCATTTACGGACCATGTTTTTTTAATAGCATCCCAAAAAACTCTAGAAACAGGAAAGACTAAGCACTTTTACTGTTGACCCGGACGAAGGAAGTGTGAAAAGGAGAACGAAAGTGTAAGAAGTCACATAAAAAAGAGATGGTAGAATTCCGCTTGGAAAAAAAAGGTTCCAGAATTTTGAATCATACAGTTAAACTGTAATTGAATCGCACGGCTGAGGGAAGAGATTCAATGAATCGAAAAAATTCTACTTCATTAAGTGTGAATGAACTTGAACAGTCGGTGATGAATCAACTATTCATTGTCACAGAAGAAGAAGAGACCAGAAGGTAAGGTTAAAATGAATAGTACACACTCGAGAATAATGATCTGATTTTACAGTCATAATGTGTTCTATAACTATAATCATTAGCGCTAATGATGGATTTTCTCACCGCCCTTCGAATAAAAATCGACGACACAAAGCAAAGATATAATATGAAAAATTGCCAACATATTCATGGTGCTGTTCTTCGCACCTGATTTTCTCGTGGTCGGACGTGAATAAAACAAATTAAGGATATCGTAGGAAGGAGGCGAAAATATTCATGGAACTTTCCCTCTTGGGCCTGAAATTTCGTCTTGTTGTGCCGCTTGCCTTATTCCCGTGGCCACTAGGGAGGCGCTGAAATTTGACATTCTATGATGCTTACAATAACGGAAATTTTCGGTAAAAGATGAGACCTATGTTATTTTTAAATTATATTTTGATACAATGTTATTTTTATTAATTAAAGTTGTGAATGAGACTTATTTTTGAGACAGGAATCTATCTCTGTCTCATATAATTATTTGACTGTTAAATTTAAAAAAGCATACATACTTTACTGAATTTTTAAATTTATTACTTTTAAGAAAAATATATGTTTTAATCATTAAACCCACTCAATAAAAAAATACTTATAGTTACTCACAAATTTGCTTTGTAGTCTCCTCTCTCTCTCTCTTTTTTCTGGTCGACAACGAAGGGTTGCGACGGAAAAGGATCTTCACTCCGCATTAACTAAACGGTGTGTTCCTCACGCATTAACTAAGCAATTGTGTTCATAACTATACTCTTTCTTATGTGTTTCAAAAAATAAACCTAAATTAAATCAATAAAACTAAAGTAGTAGTTTTACATTTTTTATCGGAAATGAAATGTTTTTCCCGTTTATATTCAACCTAGCCGCATTCTGAGTTACTATTGAAAAGACAGGCACACCACTTGATAAAACGTGTTAAAACTGTGATAGCTAAGTTCTTGTACTTACGAAAATTCAGATTCCCATACTTCTTCAATTAGAAGAAAAGGTGTTCCATTTGAACAAGATATCAAATATAAAGCTCGTAATGACTATAAAGCTCAATTATAAATAGATGTACGATGCTGATACTCCAGGAAAAATAGCTGATGTGGAATACTTCTCTCGACCCTTGAATTTCATGTCTGAATAATAGTGTTGTTCACCTGTTAAATGGTATATCTTAACACCAATTTATGTATAATTGTGCTACACTGAAGTGCAATACATAATGGTTTATAAAAATAAATGGATGGCAGTTGAAGAGTAATTAAGCTTTCGAAAAGACATAGACAACTTAATCTCTTTCCTCTTATTCAATTGTTCTTTTTATAATAGAAAAAAAAATTATAATAGTTCAATGCATAGTTGCAAGTTTAATTAGGATTAGGTAAAAAATATTAGAATAGAAAAAAATATAATTAATAAATAAATTTTATTAAATATTTTCCTAATATATATTTATGATAGCTACATTTAATGATAACATAAAATGCTTAACTAGTTATAAAGACATTTTAATTATTTGTTTAAGAAAAATGCGGAATTATTAATGTTTCTTGAAAAATTATTTTCATTAGTGATTAATTCTGAATATACAAATGAGTTATGGAAAGTGACTCTATAAAAAGTAAAATCTTATAGTAGTATTTCAATAACTAGAAAGGTGGTTTAGACGATTGGAAGCTTGATTAACTTCTTCTTTAAGGATAAGAATATCAGGTGAGAGTAGGGGAGTTACATTCATGGAGGAAGGGAAAGTGTTGATTTTCAGAGGACTGAAGTAGTGACCGATGGAAAACATCATCGATCTAAATTATTTATGATCTTGTTGGACTGGTGTCTTGAGGTCTGATAGAAATATCAGTATAAATATCTACTATCAACCCATACCTTTCAAGAAGGGAACGGGGAGCAAGAGGAGGGCGTAATACGCCTCTTTTGATAGATGGGAGGACCACAACTATAAAATGCGCAATTAGATAAGTAATATGTGTTACTTTATGTGATTAAGAAATCTTTATAATACTTTCATTGGATGGGAGGACCACAGCTATAAAATGCACATAATTAGATATTGTCTGTGTTACTTTACGTGATTAACTGCTACAATGCTATTCTGTGTGTGCGGTATTTTTATTCTGGTGTGAGAATAGTAAATACTCTATATGAACCGCACGATGTTGGAAAGAATGGAGTAAAGCTGTTTGCATTATTATTAAATCTTTATGAATTTTACTAAATCTGTATGAGTACTATGAAAATAGAGAAGCATGTTGAAAATAGGCAATTATAATATTTGTATTATAGTTGAGTTTCTTTAAATATATCATGGAATATTTATATATATTTTCTGATGATTCTCTTATATAGTAAATAGCTATTTGCATGGACTATAATCTTGTGAAAAAGAAAGAAGATGCATTTACATAAACACCATCAACAACATTATGATTAACTAGAAAGTAAGTGGGTATTAGGTTGAAGTGCAGAATTGAAACTGTTTAAGACATGTCGATCACTATTATATAGGACACTAAACAAGGTGAGATGCGGTCACGAGCAAAATGCATTTACCATAACCTGAATATATTTAATCTATTAAGGAAATAATAGGAAAAATATTTATTAACTCTTCAAATATCAACATCACTATAATTTATACATAGTATAAACCTCAAATAAGAACCGAGAAACAATCATTGATAAGTAAATAATATAGAAAAACAAAAAGGTTAATAAGAAAACTTTAGCACATGACCCAAGGAAAAATACTACTGGGTAACATCATTTTGGGATATGAAGGTTCTCCATATATTCATTTTTATCACAAAGAAAGAGAAAGTGATAAGTCCGGAGTAGATTACTGTGAAATGCAAAGTAGTGAATGTTAATTATTGAAAGAACCAAACAAACATTTCGTTCTAGAAATAAATATCGAAGTTACTCTATTAAAAAAAAAATAAACAGTCAAATGTGGCACATAGATTAAAAAATTTATTAGTAGAGTGATGGCCACTCAGGGCACCCCTAATAAGTGAGAGCGAATCTCTTTTCTATAAATCAATATGTAGATAATGTTTATGAAGCGGGAAGATCGAAAGTATCTGAATCCTCCGAAACTATGTCCATACATTATTTCAAAACCTTACAATATATATACAAAAGAAATAAGACAGCACATACTAGCCGTAAACATTGATTTCGGACTCATAGACTCCATGAAGAGCTAAGTCCGCTGCAGAAGATATTTAAACCCCAACAGTGAACACAAGTAATATAGTACCGGAGGCATAGAGAAAAATTAGCCATGACCCGCGGCAAACCCATAAATAACCCAAACTTTGAGCCAAAATATTTGCTAAGAAAAGTGAAAACCAACTTGCAGTGTCGACTGCATAGCCGTGGAAAACTAAACATGAGAATCTATTTCAAGTCGTAAAACGATATTTTTATTTAATGGAAGAATAGTATTCAAGAAATGAGCAAATATTGTCAAAATATTGCTGGGTTTTAGATTGGTCTTCTCCTCCCGGGCTGTCGCACCTTAAGGCGCCAATTAAGCGAGAGGAAAGCGAAAGGGAAAGACATTAAACATGGAAGGAAATAAGTGATACTTTCGGACGAATATGAAATACATTAAAATATACATGCGGTTGAAGGGGCGATTACACAGAAGTGAGCAAGCCCCAGTTTCGGAGGATACCTGACAACAGCAGTGGAAACGAATTAGTCGAAGAAAATCCTCATTATTGCAAACAACTATTACTAAGTCGTAGAGCCATAAGGTCTACACCCTTGTAAATCTCATAAGTTTGGTGAAATATGAATGGAGGTAGAGCCATAGCTCGCATGTGCGGGAGAGTCGAGCTATGGGAGCAAACCATTCCTACGTATGGCTTGATGAAAATAAGCCGAGAATAATTGGGTTAGCGGAGTTAACAATGCAACTCCTTCAAATTGACAATAGTTGATATATCCAAATCCCATGGGTGAAATCTGATGAAGTTCCTTCGAAAACACAAAATATCAACAAATCCTACAATATCTGATGGATTTATTATCATGTACTTCTGTGTTTAATGGCGGGACGTGCCACATTTTCGAAGGTAGCAAGGACAGATTTTATCATAAACGGAGAATATATATATATATATATATATATATATATATATATATATATATATATGTTACACATTAGTATTAATGTTTGTTGTTGATGGGAATAAACATAGAACATTTAAATAAAAACTTAACTTATAATGTGATAAGGAATTCCAGGTGAATGGTAAGTGGTGACTTACAAAAGTTAGAACCTTAATGAGGTATTATTGAATTAATATATGTTAAGTGAATCTAGTATTGGTTTTAACTTTAGAGTAGGATGTAATTTTTTACTAAATATTATGGTATATATGTGTGTTACAAGAGTGGTATCGGAGAGTAACGTTCATCTCTAGCTGGGACCCTAAGGGTCAACAACAAATTGATGTGTGTATCTTTGATGCACAAAATAAAGTATAGAATGAAACATCATGAGAAGGGGAACAACGCCAACAACTGCTAGGGACCTTGAGGAACCCAAACACAATAGTAGTGAGCCTTTGAGATGGCAGGTTCAATGGTGTTGATTAACATCGAGAAAACAAGTAGAATGCTAGAGGAATTCATGACATCAACGCAACATATTGTTGATTACGATTACAAAAACTATAGGAAGAGATGGAAGCGAGTTAAATAATGATAATGAACGTTTAATGCAAGAAGCAGAAAAAGATACTTAAGATCTTGTTAGACAAGTAAAATCAAGAAATGGAGACACCGATACATTAGGAACATGCGAGATGGCGGTGAGTGAAAAATGAGGGAACACACCACTAGCAATTGGAAGTAATCCCTTCTTGGCGAAGCAATATTAAGAAGAAAAAGAACTACAATGAAGAAAGTTTTGGTAATGTGTCGAGATCAACAAGTTAGAGAAGCAGGAGTGCGGAGACTTGAGGGGAGTTTCAAAATATAACCACCATCATTTGATGGTAGAAAGTTTGAGAAGTGGCGGGGAGCATAGTTGATAAACATGAGCAAATGATACTTTCAAATTAATACGAGTACAAAAAAAACTTGAAGCGAGATTAGTATATCTTAGTTAAGAGAAAAGCCACTCTTGTGGTGGGAAGAAGTGAAGAATGTTCGTGAGGACCAAGATATTACTTAGGAATCATTCCAACAATACTAAAGACATGATATTTAATGGGAACATTTCTATGATCAGAAAAAGTGACTAAAGATTTCCATGACCAGAAGGCCCCGGATAGATGACTATGGGCAGAGTATATCACCAAGTTCACCTCAATTCTGATATGTTCTACATACCTTGAGGAAGGAAAATGCTAAGGTGCAAAGATTTCGAGTAGCTTGCCAACACATATGAAAGATCGGGAATTGAATTTGTAAATCCAGAAAACATAGACCAAGCCATTAGTAAGGCACGAATGTGCTATGGCGATCCAAGGCTAAAGGGGAGGTTGGAAAAGTTGGCGACCAGAAAGAATGGAAAAGAAGCTCAAACTTTAAAGGAGAGAAAAAAAATAACTTTAGGAATTTGACGTAGTTCAGTCCATAAAATTTAAGGAAATCATCAAAGAACCCATTTGGCGGCTTGAGAAGAGAAGCCTACATAAGCAGCAACAAAAGCAGGCAAGGAAAGGTAAATAACCTCTGATGTTGAAGTGCAGGTGAAGCTTCTACAATATTATAAAAACACCCACGGCAAGCAAGAAATGACGAGTTACCAAACTTGCACAGAGGCTTCTACGATAAACGTGTAGCACAAAATATTCCTTGTATCAGCGGCATTGGAGGATGGAAACAACAAGATTATCGCTTAACAATGATTGAGTTGGAAGGTAAATTCTTGTTTCAATCTATTTCAATTTTTGTGAACTAAGACAGAAGTCTAGTTATATTAGTCCAAAACTAGGTGAAATGTGTAAATTAAAAGAACAAAAAATTAAAAACTCGTGTTAGCTAACTTAGCGTGCAGAGCAAAAAGAAAGGTAGCAGCCAGATTCCAAACACATTAGAAATTGTAGAATAACGAGTTAAATATGGATACGAACATATTACCATTAGGGTCATATGATGTTTTTCTGACATGGATTGGCTAGAAAAACATTAGACAATTGAATTTAACGAGGAAAATATCATTTTACTACGAGGAATGCAAGATGAAACACGCAAGAGAGATTCGGGGAGTCAAGAAACGCTACAACTATGTCCAATTATAGCATCCCAAATGCATAAATGTATGAGGAAGGGATGTAAATATCCTGTCTCTAGGTAGGATATGCTAATTAGAAGGAAAATCTCACCTATGATGGAAAAATCCCCATGGTACAGATTTCATGGATTTTTCCATAAAATATTTCTGGATTACCACTAAGACGAGACATCAATTTTACCATGATTAACTGGGAAGGTGGCACAATAACAAGGGCTCCTTCTGAATGAGTGTTCTGAAACTAATAATTTGAGATTCAGTTACAAGAAGCTGGTGGACAAGGTTACATTAAAGCCCCAGTGTGTCCCCTTGGGGAGCACATGTTGTTTGTGAAGAAGAAGAGACTGAACCGTAGAATGTGCCTGGGACTATGAAAACTCAACAAGGTAATAGTAATATCCTTCTAGTTGCCTTGATCGCACGATCAGTAGAAGGGAGCGCAGTGTTTTCTAAAATCGATTTGAGATGCGGATATCACCGGATCCAAATCAGAGATAGACATCTGCAAGGCGCTTTTCGTATGAGTGCGAGCATTGTAATTGTGGTGTTACCCTTTGGGTTAACCAATGCAACAACAACCTTTATGAGGTTAATGAATGGTATGTTCTTCCTTTCTGGATAATTTTGTATATTTATAGATGACATTTTTAATCTATTATGAAAACAGGAAGAACATAGAGCATCTAAGGATTGTACTAAAAATGCTAAGAAAACACCGGTGCAATACGCTAAGTTCAGCAAATGTAATTCTTTAAACAAAATCAGTGTTAAGCCTTGTCATTTCAGCGAGAAGAAGGGATTGTTGTGTGAATCTGAGATAAATCAAGACAATTATGGAATAATGAGTAGCTAGAATGTGGCAGAAGTCGATCCTTTATGGAATTATCTAGGTACTATCGGAGATTTATTGAGGGATTTTTATAATTTCCTGCTCTATCTTCTGAGAGAAAATGAAAAGTCTTTAAATGAATTTACATTGGAGTGTCGAATTTCTTTGAGAAGTTTAAGCAACTTTTTGACCTTTTGATGTTCAGGGAGTAGGTGACCCTATGAAAAATTTAGAGGTTGTATACGCAAGCAAAGAGGGTGTTGGGCAGTTTATCTCAAAGAGGAAAGTAGTGGCATATGAGTCAAGAAAGTTAAGTAACATGAACAAGGTACTCGACCTATGATCTAGAGTGCTGTGATGGTATGCACTCCAGGTGCTGAAGACACTACTTGTTGGGTAAACGTTTATGCTTAAAGCAGATCTGCCAGGTTTGAATAGTTGCTTCAAAATGGTGATTTTAAACTCCGGACAAACTTAATAGATGCCTTTCTAAGTGAGTTTGATGTGGAAATCCAACATCAGTAAGGAGAGCGGGTGGTTGATGATTTAGTAGAAATCTGCATTGTGTCTACTGAGATCTACCACAATCAAATTAATAAGATTCTTAAGATCAAGTAAAGGAAGAAGAAGAAAAAGATTAGGAATATCAGATTCCTATGTAGCGACAAATGGAAGAGACAGAGAAAATTGGGAAGCACTTCTAAATATAGAGTTAACCAAGAATAGATGCTAACCTTTAGAGAAAATTTGTATGTACCAAAGTTTGTGTGGACATAAAAGAGTTGATCATGGATGAATACCATAGAAGTAATTATGCGGGTCACCCAGGATATTAGAAAATGTTAACAACCATGAGGAAGAGTATATTTACGGCACATTATGCTTTAAATATTCTTTGAGTATTTAACCAAATGTTGGAGTGTCAACAATTAAGGTGGACCATCAACATCCCATAGGATTAACAGCCCATACAGATACAGATAAGTGGGGCGTCCTTATCCTAGATTTCATCATAGGTTGTGATTAAGAGGAGCTTTAATGACTCCACACCAATTATAGTAATTGTGAATTGGTAAATCTACATATTTTACTATAGGTCTACTTATAAGGCGTACGGATATGGAACATTTTCATGAGGAAATTTCATTTTTGTGGTATCTACGAAAACGGTTATCTGAATCTGATGTTAAGTTTACATCAACAATTTGGAAGACTACGTTTACCCAGTGCAGGAGCCAAATAAGCTTTGGTAAAGCTTGTATTCCATGCAATTGGTCAAATAGGTAGGTGACCAAGTGTTGGAGGACATCACAACGTGTAAGTGATGCATCGACCATCCAAATGGGAAGAATATTTACATATTGTTGAATTTTCACATGTGTATCGGGAGTCCCTTAAGATGAGTCCTTTGAGGCCTTGTATGGGAGGAGCGGTGTAGCACACCCATAGAATTAGAACATCCTCAAAAAAACAAAATTAATGTTGGGACAGAAAATGTTGTGAAATGGAATGTCGAAAGATAAGACAAAATTTGAAGGCTACACCAAGATGGTAGAAGATCTGTCTTTGATAAGGAGAGGACTTATCGAATTGAGAAATGAGAGAACCTGTGTGCGGATCAAACCCAAGAGGAGTACCTTACGGTGGACCTCTTGTGCAGTCCACTCCCGAGTTGTGGGGCCTTAAAATTTTGGAAAGGAATTGGGACACATGGCCTATCATTCTTTACTAGTCACATCCACAATTGCACAGCCTGCTTCCCTTGTGTCCTATTAGGCATTATATGCATAATTCAAAGCATGTAATTCAGCAAAGAATATCCAAGGTAAGATAAGATAAAAGTCCTAACAGAAATGTGATTTATGTGTGTTGATAAGGGAACTTTATTTTGGGTAGGAGGCCAGGTAGCCAAGTTTCTGAGTATTACAACACATACTTGATCAAAGACAAGTGTGCTCCGGTGAGAGTCATCACACAGAGTTAAAGTGCGGTGGAAGCATTTTGACCGGATAGGAGCTACTTGGGAGGATGAAGAAGGAGTTTATTACGAGGTTTGAAGTTGTTGTTGTTTGAATGAAACAGGGATGGTGTTACTAGAGAGAAGTTATGACAACTACATTAATGATAACTAGTATTTAACTAGTTATAAGACATTTTAATTATTAGTTTAGAGAAAAATTGGAACTATTAATGTTGTTGAAAATTTATTTTCATTAGTGATTAATTATGAATAATAAAACCGAGTTATGGAAAGTGACTCCATAAAGTAGAAGTTGATGGTAAATGTTTCCAAGAACTAGAAGGTGGTTTGGAAAAATTGGAAATAGTTACTGCTCCTCTCGGGATAAGAGACTCATCCTGGTGAGGAGTACGAGTTCTGATGGAGGAGGAAGGAAAATGTTGATTTTCGAGGCTGGTAGTGACCGAGTGGAAAACACTTTCGGCCAATCCCCAAATTATTTACAGTCCCAGCTAGACTAGGTGTCCTGAGTTACATGAAATATCCACTATCAACTCGTACATTTTAGGAAAGGGAGAAAGGGAAAGGAGGACGTAATCACCTCTCTTGATGGTTGAGAGGACCCACATCTATAAGAAGCGCATAATCCAGATAAGTAATCCCTACGATACTTTATATGCAATTGATACTAAAATCTTTCATTCTATGTATACATATATTTTTATTCTAGTGTGAAGACAATAAATATTGTATGAAACAGGTGTTGGAGAAGGATGGAGTAAACTTCTTGCATTACTATTATTAACCCACCCACAACAAATTTCCTCAATCTATGTAAATCTTGTGAAAATAGAAGCTTGTCTTGAGGAAATAGGCAGCCAGAACAATCTTTGTATAGTTTCAAGTTTCTTTAAATATCTAGGAAAGATATATATATCTATATATATATATATATATATATATATATATGTATGTATTTTTGGGTAAGTTCTCTTACTCCAGTAAATAGCTATTTGCATGGACTATAATGTTGTGAAAAAGAAAGAAGATGCATTTACATAAACACCTTAAGCAACATTACTTGATTAACTAGAAAAGAGTAGAGTGATTATCGGTCGAGTGTAGGTGAGGCTTAGACAAAACGCATAAGCTAAATCACTATTATACTTGGACACACTAAGCAAGGTGGTCCGGTCATCGGAAGAAAAATTACTATTGCAGTTGAACTATAAGCCCAATCTATTGAAAATAATAGGAAAGACAATATCTATTAACTCTTCAAATATCAACATGGTAATTTATGCATCATAAACCTCGAATAAGAACCCAGACAATCATTAATAAGTAAATATTTATAGTATAGAAAAATAGAGGTCGGTAGGAAGCCGACCGTGACTGAGAAAAATATACCTTAGGTAACATAATTTTAAGGATATGAAGGAGTTCTCCATATATTCATTTTTATCACAAAGAAGAAAGTGATATGCGATTTGTGAAAAAGAGTAAGTCCATATAGATTACCTTGAGAAGTAAAACCGTAGATATTCATCTATCGAAAAGAACCAAATAGCATTCGTTCTATGAAAGAAATAATTAAGTTGCTCTATTAAAAAATAAATAAACAGTCTAGAATGAAACATAAGGTTAAATAGGTATATTAGCTATAATGTACACATTAGAGACTTACACTAAGCCATAGCGAATCTCTTTTCATAAATCAATATGTAGATATGTTTACAGAAGTGAAGAGCAAAAGTATCCGAATCATATAAAACTGTGTCAAGTATTATTTCAAAACAACATGGTATGTTTATACAAAGAGAAATAAGACCTAGCAGTCAAGTGATAAACATTAATTTTTTGAGACTCATAGACTCATGAGAGCTAGAAATTAAACTTGAAGATATTTAAAACCCCATTGACCGAATGCAAGTAATATAAGTTCCTGAAATAGTTAGGAAAATTGGTGACCGAAAACATAATAACTAAAGCTTTAGGCAAAATATCTCTAAGCAAAGTGAAAATAACTTGTAGAAAAATCCGTGGAAAGCCAAACCGCCAAGGAAAATCTTTCAGGTCGTAAAATGTATTTTATTCAATGAAAAGTATTCAAAAGAAATATTAAATATTGTCAAAATATTGGGTTTTAATTGAGTCTTCTCCTCGAAGTGCACCCATAGGCTGTAATTAAACATAGAGAGGCTGAAAAGGAAAGACATTAAACACTGGAAAGGAAACAAGTGATATTTTGGACAGATACGGAAATGCATTAAAATGACTCATGCAGTTGAAATGGGGGCGATTACTGAACATTGAACATAGGAACAAGTTTTGGAGGATACACAACAACTAATTAAATGAATGTGTGGAGGAAACTCTCTCATTAACAGCGACACTTCCTCCACACTGATGGAAACCCATGAGGTCTACACCCTTGTAAATCTGCGTATAAAGTTTGGTGAAGATCTCAATGGATGTGGCACCATAACACATATATCCATGAGACAAACTACATAACAAAACCCATTTTTCATTTCGAACACAGTGAAAATAGCGAGAATAATTAGGGTTAATTGGAGTTAACATGCAACTCCCTTCAAATTGACAACCATTGATCTATCCAAATCCCACGGTGGAAATCCGTAAATTTCATCGAAACAAAACATATCATATATGGTAAATCTCTGAATTGGCCGATGGTTATTATCTATACTTGACATTTAATAGGCTTTGGGGACGTGCAGTTTTTTACCAGGAGGTAAGCGAGAGACAAGATTTTATCATACGCGGAATATATATATATCAATCCTAAAGTTTGATGTACGCAGAATCATACCAAACATTTAAATAAAAACCTTATAATGTTATAAAGAATTCCAAGGTGAATGGTAAGCAGTGATTTATAAATTGATTAAGTTAAATTATGTGAAGATGTGTGATCATATATGTTAAGTGAATATCGCATTGTTTAGCAAGTTAATCCTTTCATGTTGGTTTTTAACTTTAGAGTAGAAGTAATTTTTTTATTATTATGTGGTATATGTGTGTTACAATATTTCATTTTCTCTCTAATTTATTTTAAATTTTAAATAATTTCTAATTCTAAATAAAATTCATTAATATATATTTTAAATTTTGTCTTATTTTCACTTTTAATTTGCTTTGAATTTTAAATAACTTTTCATCTCTTCTCTCTCTACAACTTATTTTTATTTAAATCTAAAATTTTTCCATAATTCAAAACTTATTTATATGAAAATCTTTACAAATAAACATGCTACATTTACAAAATGATCTATATTTATAAATCTAAAATCCTTCATAAATTTTAAAAACTATTTATATAATCTTTAAACATATTTACAAAATTGATATCAAATTTATTTGATCTAAAAAAAATTGATAAAGAAAAATAAATCAATATTTATAAAATTAGACCATTTTCACAAATTATCTTATTTCCTATTTTATTGTTTTTTTCCTCAATTTGTTAGAATCTTTATGAATATCAAAAAATTAAAAGGAAAGAAATCTCGGATTTCCCATTACTTCGATTTGGTTTTCTTCTCGATAGACTTACCAACTCCACCAATGTGGATAAAAAAAATCCATGAGAGAAGAAAATAGATTCAGTCTTAATAATGTTGCTAATAACCGTATCACTCAAAGTTATAACCTTACTTTTGAAATTAATCCCATAATGGCCTTATTTAAAAATCCATGAAAAATAAGATTCAGTCTTAGCATTAATGTTGCTAATAACCATGTCTAAAGATTATAACCTATTTTGAAATTAGTATAATATTCATTTAGAACGTAGATAAAAGTACTCCTTTAATCTAAATGTGTATTCTAACCTATAAAATTTAAATAATTCATAAGTCTCTAAAATGAAATTCGATTTTCTCGTTTATCTTGCAGCTTTATTTTCTCGTTTTATCGTGCAATATTTGTGTTTAGGCACGTAATTCCTTTAATTATGCTAGGGAATCAATAGTCTCTTTTACCCATGAATTTATTTCAATAGATTATATAAACAAACTATCTCAGCCGGACTAACCACCAAATTTCTTAGAATTGTATGTGAATCATATTAGCGAATTTTCGTATTTAAAATCTGGGTTCGGAAGTATTTGGTAACCATGGTTCAAAGAAATCTAGTTATCTAATTAACGAGGAGGAGTATCTCTAGAAACTCCATAAGGAATATCGTTGCATTTAGAGTTTTATAAAAATAAAGCAGTTTTTTATATATAAAATAAAATAAAGAAAATATTAATTTTTGTGTATAAAATTTAATATTTATTATAATGGTACAATTTTAAAGTGAAATATTGTTGTAACATCTAGATGTGAATATTTATTGTAGTTATTTCTATTTTACTTTGATAGACATTTCTTTGTTGGAATTGTAGTTTGCTTTAATGATTTCTCTAATTAATCATCTTTAAATTGAAATATGTGAGTATATTCTAAATGCGTTGCAAGACATTAACTATTAAAATTGAAAGTGATAACTTCCTTTCATATCTGATAGAGGTATTAAACCATGTACCTATGAGGATAAAGGAAAAATAAAATTAAAAATAAAAAAAGATTGTATTGAAAGCGTGGTTGTGTGTTGAGATGTGTGCGTTATGTAATTTACAATTTGAAATCGTGATATGGGAAGGGTTGGGTTTGAATGGGCCAAATTAAGTGCCGTTATTTTTTTACTAACACTATTAATAACTCCATGGCCACATAGCCCACAATTATAGAATAAATTAAATACTAATAACCCCATGGCCATGATCACAATTTTAAAATAAAAATAAAATCAATAGGTATGGCCACATGAAAACCATATTTATGTGACAATGATTAATTGCTCAAATAAATTAAAAAACATATAAACAATATGCATTTAAGTTAGTTCATTTCATTACTATTTGTTTTATTAGGCGAGTGGTATGCAGTAGTTTTGTATTCAAATTTGGACACATACTCTCTTTGTAACAACCATATTGGTTTTATTGTGTAGGGTCATTTAGCTATTTAAGTTGAACCTTAATTTTTTACTTACATTTCCTTTAATATTCTATATATTTGAAATGCATGTTTTCAAGCTCCCCAAAAAATAACTTTATACAAAACCATATATACAATGTTAAGACAAATTTGAACGCTTTAGAAAGCCATGTTACTATTCATGATTTCATTAGGAGTTTGACTAGTTTATTATTGTATATTTGTTGTTTGTTTTATATTTATTGTTTTATTTTATTGGTTTTAATGTTATTGATTTTGGTTTGTAGGTTTGTAGGATTCAATAGAGAGTTTCCCATGTCGATTTGATACAACGATTTGGTTGATTTGATACAAGGTTTGCAACAACCCTAAATAGCTTCAAATCTAATAACCATCTCGTTATCCCAAATGTGTTTTTAATTTTTTATAAACCATATACTAATATCATAATTTTTACCCCCTTTTGAGAAAAAAAATTCTGTTTTCCGTTCAATAACTTTATAAACTAAAACAATTTTCTAATTTCATTTCGATAAAAATAAAAGTTATCAATTTTATTAACTTTCTATTACTTACATTTGGAAATTTTTATATTTGATATGTCCAACTTATATGATTTCTTTTAGTGTGTGTTTTTTAACAATCAAAGGATTCATAAAAGTCATGTTAATACTTACATTGGTGTATTATTTGAAAACTTTTGTTTTTGAGAAACAAAATGTGTTACAATAATCTAGATAGAGTCTATTTCAGTTTAGTTATATTTACAAAACCAGCGTGCATGCTCCTGTGCCAATTTTGAACTAATCCAATATGAAAAAAATACATATTTTGAATATGTTTTTCACAACTGAAATTTCTCAACATGTAAATTATAACTAAAATCTAAAAACTACCCATTATTATAGGCGATGGACAAAAATAATGCACTATAATTTTTTCAATTTTTTACAATGCATTTTGGAAGATATAGAATATTGATTTCTGAATAATAATGACCTTGAAATTGTTTGCTGCGTTTTATTACAAATTAATTAGAATTAGTAAATATTTATGAAATTCAATAAAAAGTTATATTTCGTGAAAGTAGGTTAATTCTACAAAAATACTTATCTTGGTTTTGGTTTAAATGATTGATTGAGAAAGTTTCTTGGAAGTTTAAATAGTCAAAGTTGAAAAATATACTCAAAAATTAGCTCTCGTAATTGCGGACGTGTTAGTTAGACAAAGTCTAAAAAATGTTCGTAAGGTGTTTTGTCTTGACGACCCGTCAAGTCTAATGACACAAAAGTTGACCCAAGAAATTTTATGACTTTCTGTCGGCCATAAAATATAATGAAGTCCCTCTAAAAAATTTCGCGGCAATATAGGTGACGTAACGTCATTATTTCGCATAATTTCACACATTTCTTCCATTTGAGTACGATTTTGCAAAGAAGATTTGGGTTTAAAAAATTTTGGCATAACATTCAAAAAATACATGATTTTTGGGCTTCATTTTTTAAAGTATTTTGTTTAGAGTTTTTGGGCTTAATTTTATTATTTTCTTAAGTATTTTGTTTAGAACTTTTGGGTTTAATTTTCATTGTTTTTTTTTTAGAAGTTTTGAAACTTAATTTTCATTGTTTTTAGAGGTTTGGGCTTAATTTTCAGACATTTCTTTGGATATATTTTGTTTTTAGAGGTTTTGGGCTTAATTTCAAAAGACATTTTTTGGACTTAATTTGAAAAGGAATCTTTTTAAGGCTTAAAATTGAAAGGACATTTTTGGAGAAATACTTTTAAAGTGATATTTTGTTAGAGGCTTTTGGAAGTATTTTTTAAAAATAATTGTTTATCAAGTTGGGCTTAATTTTCAATAGACATTTTTAGGTATTTTTTGAAATGTATTTTTTAGAGTCGTGTGTTTGGGTTGGAAGTAAATATTTTATAATGATTTTTTAAAATGAGTTTTTGTATAACTTTTTGCCACGACTTGGAAGGAAATATTTTTTGAGCTTCATTTCATTTTATAAGACATTTATTTCTAGAATTTTTTGAAGTGTTTTGGATTGATGTATTTTGCAAAAAATTTAAATTGGGTTTTAAAATTAAATATTTTGTGATGTTTTTTTTTTAATTGAGGTTTTGTCTAAATTTTTGGAAAATTTTTGAACTTCATACTCTATTATCATAGAATCAAATGAATTTCACGAGAAAACATGATCGAATAAGAGACCTAAGGAGAGCAACAGAATAGGGGAGAGAATCTCGAAAAAGAAAGAAATATCAAATATTGAAGAAATTCAACCCTCAAATTAAATGGTATGTAAATGTAAATATTATGAATTTGATATTTAAATTCTTCTTAGTGTAAAATGTGAAGCTTAAGTTTTATTTGATGAATAATTTGAAAAATATTTTGCAATGTAAATAGAGAGATATTTTCTCAAAACATTAATGATGAGATACACAATTTTGAAAGAGAAAATTAAAGAGATATTGAACCAATGATTGAAGATGGTGAAAATGTTAAAAGAAATTTAAGTGAAGAAATTGAATCACAAGGTATATATATATATATATATATATATATATATATATATATATATATATATATATATATATATATATATCTTGAACACGTACATGTATTATTGAAATTATTCATATTTGTTAATTTAGTTATTTATTGAATATGTAAACTTATTATATACATAATGAATTCAAATATGCGGATGAAATCAATGTCATTGATGAGATGTTAGAAAATGTTGACACTCACACATATGGAGATAAAGAGCTGACCATGTTATACGATATTATGTTAAAACATATTTTTGATATGTACTTCATAAAGGAAAATGTGGCAGTTCAAGCCAGTGTTGGAGAAGGTCCTATCATTAAGAGAAATTAAAAGAAGCTATGACTTTATTGGATATTTGAAAATAAAAAAAAAAAAAGATAAAAGAATGAAAATGTGATACAAAATACTCATGGTGCTAAATTCAATTATAAGTTCTAGGCAATAAAATGTTTCTTATACAGGCAATACACTCATGACGGTGGTTTCATCAAATATAGAAGAGAATCTCTTATGACCAAATCTGTAGCACGGCATTAGGAACCTCACCAAAACTTTCTTGCACAAAAAATCAGAAATTCAGTTAAAATAGATAAATGATGAAATTTCTTATTGAGAAACATTTGTGGAAAAACATATACAAAGATAGACTTGGAGAAAATGTTAAAATAACAATATATGAATATTGGAAGAAAATTCACGTGTTTATGTGGAAATGCGAGGGATGTGTTGCGAAGAAGAATAACTGCAATCAGTCTAAACATGAAACACATTTCTTGGACACCACTCGAGATAGAGTTGTTCCATGATTCAAATAAGAGAATCGTGAAATTGATGTCTCAATCGGTGCTTGTGTGTAACAAAAACCATGGTATATTAAAACCTATCAAATGCATGACACTTGGTATTATCGTTATCTCATGTGGAATTTCCCGATTATATTATGACACATTCCTTAATTTTGAGCAGAACATTTGGAAAGATTCACCTCCTCCTTCCACTATCAGAAGCGATTCATATCTGAAATTCTATGTGGAAGAAAAGATTATTTTACCAAAACAATTGTGTTGGTGGTTAAAAATGTGATGATTGTGGAAATTTGACTAATTTCAAAACAAATATCGTCTTGATATAAGTGATAAATGATTTTCCAACATGGAAATGAAGTGGAAGAGATATGAATATATCCTTTATCGATTCAACGTTCAAATAGTGCTAAAAGAATTGAATTACAAGAAGATGAAATTTTTGTGAGTATTTTTTGAAAAAATTTGAAACAAAAATTTATAAATACACCAAGCATTCCCATAGAGCTTGATGGCAGGACTTGCAGATTTAAAAAATCCTATGAGATTTTCCTCTAGGGACCATTTTATCATTAATTGATTTTACGACTAAACATTTATTTCACAAAAATAAATTGAGAGTGAATACTATCATTAAACCAAAGTCTCCATGCACAAGTCAATTCTATATGGAACGTGAACAAATGCAGTCATATAGAAAGCACCCAGGTGAAAATAAACATGTTATTACAGTATCACTTTTATATCGGTGATGAAGTCGTGCACATGATACTATTTTCTACCTATTTTGAAAATATTTATGACTCCTTGAAAAAATCTGTGAATAAAAATAATGAACATTGGATATGGTTAGATGGATGCAGCAGTCAGTTCAAATCTTCGATCATTCTTGGTTGTATTGTCTTCCTTAAAAAACTTGCATTAAACTTGTTGTTGGAATTTCTTTGAGGTTGACCATGGAAAAGGAGAACTGTGATGATGCGGATATGCATTAAATATGAGCACTTTGAAGATATTAAATGAACCCCTCTTGCCAAACCAACTTGTGGACACTAAAGAAGTTGTTCAATGGTGCATCGGCACTAGCAGCAGGACTAGCAGATCCAGGGAAGTCACGAGGTACATTCAATTTAATTTTATTGGATCATCAATTTTAACGATCTTATTTAATATGATTATCGATATGTTTTGATATCATATTTACATTATTCTTTAATTTCCATATATAGGTTTTTTGTATATTGGGGTGAAGATGCTTAGATAGATCGATTGGAAATGACATTGAAACAATAAGAGGACTAAAGTACATTCAATTAAAAATAAAGTTGTCCACAAATGTGTTTGGATTGGATAAAAGAAAATATCATTTTTCATGTTTACATGAAAGCAGAATCCAATGATGTTTGTGAAAGAAACAATGTCAAAAGATTGAAGCATTACATAGCTAATCTGAAGGAGGAAAATGTCCCATTGTAATGTTTGAAGAAATGCAATCGAAGGAGACTACAATATCATCTATTGGTGACCAATTTTTGTTATTATACCGAAGAAGGTAACTGTTGATTCTTTAAATGATAGAATCAAGAATACAGATACTAAAATTATTTAAAATCAATTTTATATTAGTATGATCTAAATTTAAATATAGTTTGTTTTATTGTGCATGAGATGTTTTGCACCATTGCGTCTATCAATAGTGAAAATGAAAGTATTATTTGATGTGTTGTATTGAATGAAAAGATAAGTGAGAAAAATATAATGATCTGAGTTTCATATGACGGATCTATTATCTTTGAAAGGTTATTTTCAAACAAACCAATCAAATGGGGATTTTTTTATACGAAGACTATGAACCTGATTTCATAATTTGTCAATATAGTCCAATTGGTGTGTGTGCATCACAGCTAAAGTTGATAGAGGTTCAATCAAAAGAAAAAAAAAAGAAAAAATTCTCGAAAATGGAAAATGTCAAATCTGATCGTGAACAGGATCATTGAAGACATTCCATTGGAATTTTAATTCAGCGACAACAATTTATTCATTTAGATTCGTATTTTAGGAGCTTCCATAACTCAACTAAAAATTGAATTGCTTGTTATGTTATCTCGTAAGTGTTTGCACATATTGTATTCTATTTGGTGCATGCACTAGTATCAATGAAAGTATCTTTTCTATGTGCATTTAATTAACATCATTTTCGCATTATTGGATATATATGTTCTAGAATGCAATTAGCGAGAGTAGATTTTCTATGTGCATTGATAGAAAAATATTTAAATATTGGATATGTTCTAGAGTAATCATGAAAGTAGCTTTTCTATGTTGCATTGATGAAAAATGTTACGTGATGGATATATACATGTTCTAGACAATTAATTGAAAGTATCTTTTTTATGTGCATTGATGAAATGTGTTGCACATATTGGATATATATATGTTCTAGAATACAATTAATGAAAGTAGCTTTACTAAGTGCATTAATGAAAAATGTTTCATACTATTGGATATATATGTTATAGATACGATTAGCGAAAGTATATTTATATTTTTCATTGATGAAAAATGTTATAAATTACTAGATATATATGTTCTAAGATACAATGAACTAAAGTAGCTTTTCTTTGTGCATTTGATGAAAAATGTTGCATTATACTAAAATATAATATATGTTATGAGAATAAAATTATTTGAAAGTAGATTTTCTATTTGTATTGATAAAAATGTTGCAAATCTGGATAATGTATATGTTATAGAATGCAATTAACCCCTAAAGTAAGCTTTCTATGTGCATTGATGAAAAATATTACGTCTTTGGATATATATATTACAGAATAGAATTATTGAAAGTAGCTTTTCTATGGTTGATGAAAAATTTTGTACATTAGGATATATTCTAGGAATGCAATTAAGCGAAAGTAGCTTTTCTATACATACATTGATGAAAAATGTTGCGTCTTGGATATATATGCATTATAGAATGCATTTTAAATTTTATGATTTTGACATCTAACAGACCTAGAATATTATGATTGTTTATATATATATATATATATATATGTCGATATCTATTTTGCTTCAATCATTTTAACATATATATTCAAACATGTACTTAAATCATTTCTACATGTACATATATATTCCTGTGACTTTTTGTTTGGAAAGCGAAAAATTGAATTTAAAAAACAAAACATTATATCATAATCTATTATAAATGTGGATTCAAACCACCCAAAACTTGACTTTTAATAACAAAACATTATATCACAACATTACTTCACATGCCAATTTTAGTTCAACTATTCAATAAAAACAAAACATTATATCTTGCAATCACATACCAAATGTAGTTCAACCATCCAAAAGTTGAGTTTTAAAAATAAAAAATTATATCAAAACATTAATTCACATGCCAAATGTAGTTCAACCATCCAAAACTTGAGTTTTAAAAACAAAAAATTATATCTTAACATTACTAAACATGCCAAAATGTAGTTCAACTATCCAATAAAAATAAAACATTAAATATCACAATCACATGCCAAATGTAGTTCAACCATCCAAAACTTGAGTTAAAAAAAATACAAATTATATCACAACATTACTTCACATGCAAAATGTAGTTCAACTATCCAATAAAAACAAAACCTTATCATACAAATGTAGTTCAAATATCCAATAAAAATAAGCATTATATCATGCAATCACATTCCAAATGTGATTTAGCCATCAAAACTTGAGTTTTAAAAACAAAAAAAATTATAACACAACGCCTTTACATGCCAAATGTAGTTCTACCATCCAAAACTTAAGTTTTAAAACAAACAAATTATAACACAACATTACTTCACATGCCAAATACCAGTTCAACCATTCAAAACTTGATTTAAAAACAAAACAATATAGATCACAACATTACTTCACGTGCAAATGTAGTTCAACTATCCAATAATAACAAACATTATATCACATTTACATGTACCAAATGTAGTTCATAAAATATGTCCAAATTTATAAAATCTACAAGTGTCAAGTATAAATTATATGTATTGCATCTAGATAAGACTATATATAAGTAAATTTAAGAATAAATCTATTGAAAATATAAAGTTGCGTGTGCATGTGCATCATCCATCAAATACAGAGATGGATATAATGTCTATCTAAAATTCACAATCCTCGAGATGTCTTGCGAAGCATGGGGAACCTATACACAAAGTAATACAAACATTAAAATTTAATGTTTTAAAATTGAGGAGAATATATGAAGACTTCATGTAAAAAAATAAAATGTAAAAAAAAATCATGCAATACTCATGAGGTTCCTCTCCATTTTTGCTTTCGTCTACTAAAACTTTATGGAACATCTTCAACAATAAATTTGTACAATATATATATATATATATATATATATATATATATATATATATATATATATATATATATATATATATATAT